>CAWVNZ010001646.1:0-99796 GCA_963930735.1 Dioctria linearis | reverse complement strand
AGAAAAGGCAATCCCTGGCGTAATTAAAATTTGCGACAGTAAAAAATTATTTTTTGAATAATTTACTATAGAAAAGGCAATCCCTGGCGTAATTAAAATTTGCGACACTAAACAATTATTTTTTGAATAATTTACTATAGGAAAGGCAACCCCTGGCGTAATTAAAATTTGCGACAGTATAAAATGAATTTTTGAATAATTTACTATAGAAAAGGCAATCCCTGGCGTAATTAAAATTTGTGACAGAAAAAATTATTTTTTGAATAATTTACTATAGAAAAGGCAATCCCTGGCGTAATTAAAATTTGAGACAGTAAAAAATTATTTTTTGAATAATTTACTATAGAAAAGGCAATCCCTGGCGTAATTAAAATTTGCGACACTAAGCAATTATTTTTTGCAAAATTTACTATAGAAAAGGCAATCCCTGGCGTAATTAAAATTTGAGACAGTAAAAAATGAATTCTTGAATAATTTACTATAGAAAAGGCAATCCCTGGCGTAATTAAAATTTGCGACACTAAACAATTATTTTTTGAATAATTTACTATAGAAAAGGCAATCCCTGGCGTAATTAAAATTTGTGACAGAAAAATTTTTTTTTGAATAATTTACTATAGAAAAGGTAATCCCTGGCGTAATTAAAATTTGCGACACTAAACAATTATTTTTTGAATAATTTACTATAGAAAAGGCAATCCCTGGCGTAATTAAAATTTGCGACACTAAACAATTATTTTTTTGCAAAATTGACTATAGAAAAGGCAATCCCTGGCGTAATTAAAATTTGAGACAGTAAAAAATTATTTTTTGAATAATTTACTATAGAAAAGGCAATCCCTGGTGTAATTAAAATTTGAGACAGTAAAAAATTATTTTTTGAATAATTTACTATAGAAAAGGCAATCCCTCGCGTAATTAAAATTTGAGACAGTATAAAATTATTTTTTGAATAATTTACTATAGAAAAGGCAATCCCTGGCGTAATTAAAATTTGCGACAGTATAAAATTATTTTTTGAATAATTTACTATAGAAAAGGCAATCCCTGGCGTAATTAAAATTTGCGACACTAAACAATTATTTTTTGCAAAATTTACTATAGAAAAGGCAATCCCTGGCGTAATTAAAATTTGCGACAGTATAAAATTATTTTTTGAATAATTTAATATAGAAAAGGCAATCCCTGGCGTAATTAAAATTTGAGACAGTAAAAAATTATTTTTTGCAAAATTTACTAAAGAAAAGGCAATCCCTGGCGTAATTAAAACTTGCGACAGAAAAAATTATTTTTTGAATAATTTACTATAGAAAAGGCAATCCCTGGCGTAATTAAAATTTGAGACAGTAAAAAATGAATTTTTGAATAATTTACTATAGAAAAGGCAATCCCTGGCGTAATTATAATTTGCGAGAGTAAAAATTATTTTATGAATAATTTACTATAGAAAAGGCAATCCCTGGAGTAATTAAAATTTGAGACAGTAAAAAATGAATTTTTGAAGAATTTACTATAGAAAAGGCAATCCGTGGCGTAATTATAATTTGCGACAGTATAAAATTATTTTTTGAATAATTTACTATAGAAAAGGCAATCCCTGGCGTAATTAAAATTTGAGACAGTAAAAAATTAATTTTTGAATAATTTACTATAGAAAAGGCAATCCCTGGCGTAATTAAAATTTGCGACAGTATAAAATTATTTTTTGAATAATTTACTATAGAAAAGGCAATCTCTGGCGTAATTAAAATTTGAGACAGTAAAAATTAATTTTTGAATAATTTACTATAGAAAAGGCAATCCCTGGCGTAATTAAAACTTGCGACAGTATAAAATTATTTTTTGAATAATTTACTATAGAAAAGGCAATCCCTGGCGTAATTAAAATTTGAGACAGTAAAAAATTAATTTTTGAATAATTTACTATAGAAAAGGCAATCCCTGGTGTAATTAAAATTTGCGACACTAAACAATTATTTTTTGAATAATTTACTATAGAAAAGGCAATCCCTTGCGTAATTAAAATTTGAGACAGTATAATATGAATTTTTGAATAATTTACTATAGAAAAGGCAATCCTGGCGTAATTAAAATTTGCGACAGAAAAAATGAAATTTTGAATAATTTACTATAGAAAAGGCAATCCCTGGCGTAATTAAAATTTGAGACAGTATAAAATTATTTTTTGAATAATTTACTATAGAAAAGGCAATCCCTGGCGTAATTAAAATTTGCGACAGTAAAAAATTAATTTTTGAATAATTTACTATAGAAAAGGCAATCCCTGGCGTAATTAAAATTTGCGACAGTATAAAATTATTTTTTGAATAATTTACTATAGAAAAGGCAATCCCTGGCGTAATTAAAATTTGAGACAGTAAAAAATTATTTTTTGCAAAATTTACTAAAGAAAAGGCAATCCCTGGCGTAATTAAAACTTGCGACAGAAAAAATTATTTTTTGAATAATTCACTATAGAAAAGGCAATCCCTGGCGTAATTAAAATTTGAGACAGTAAAAAATGAATTTTTGAATAATTTACTATAGAAAAGGCAATCCCTGGCGTAATTATAATTTGCGAGAGTAAAAATTATTTTATGAATAATTTACTATAGAAAAGGCAATCCCTGGAGTAATTAAAATTTGAGACAGTAAAAAATGAATTTTTGAAGAATTTACTATAGAAAAGGCAATCCCTGGCGTAATTAAAATTTGCGACAGTATAAAATTATTTTTTGAATAATTTACTATAGAAAAGGCAATCCCTGGCGTAATTAAAATTTGAGACAGTAAAAAATTAATTTTTGAATAATTTACTATAGAAAAGGCAATCCCTGGCGTAATTAAAATTTGCGACAGTATAAAATTATTTTTTGAATAATTTGCTATAGAAAAGGCAATCTCTGGCGTAATTAAAATTTGAGACAGTAAAAAATTAATTTTTGAATAATTTACTATAGAAAAGGCAATCCCTGGCGTAATTAAAACTTGCGACAGTATAAAATTATTTTTTGAATAATTTACTATAGAAAAGGCAATCCCTGGCGTAATTAAAATTTGAGACAGTAAAAAATTAATTTTTGAATAATTTACTATAGAAAAGGCAATCCCTGGTGTAATTAAAATTTGCGACACTAAACAATTATTTTTTGAATAATTTACTATAGGAAAGGCAATCCCTGGCGTAATTAAAATTTGCGACAGTATAAAATGAATTTTTGAATAATTTACTATAGAAAAGGCAATCCCTGGCGTAATTAAAATTTGTGACAGAAAAAATTATTTTTTGAATAATTTACTATAGAAAAGGCATTCCCTGGCGTAATTAAAATTTGAGACAGTAAAAAATTATTTTTTGAATAATTTACTATAGAAAAGGCAATCCCTGGCGTAATTAAAATTTGAGACAGTAAAAAATTATTTTTTGAATAATTTACTATAGAAAAGGCAATCCCTGGCGTAATTAAAATTTGTGACAGAAAAAATGAATTTTTGAATAATTTACTATAGAAAAGGCAATCCCTGGCGTAATTAAAATTTGAGACAGTACAAAATTATTTTTTGAATAATTTACTATAGAAAAGGCAATCCCTGGCGTAATTAAAATTTGCGACACTAAGCAATTATTTTTTGCAAAATTTACTATAGAAAAGGCAATCCCTGGCGTAATTAAAATTTGAGACAGTAAAAAATGAATTCTTGAATAATTTACTATAGAAAAGGCAATCCCTGGCGTAATTAAAATTTGCGACACTAAACAATTATTTTTTGAATAATTTACTATAGAAAAGGCAATCCCTGGCGTAATTAAAATTTGTGACAGAAAAAAATTTTTTTGAATAATTTACTATAGAAAAGGTAATCCCTGGCGTAATTAAAATTTGCGACACTAAACAATTATTTTTTGAATAATTTACTATAGAAAAGGCAATCCCTGGCGTAATTAAAATTTGCGACACTAAACAATTATTTTTTTGCAAAATTGACTATAGAAAAGGCAATCCCTGGCGTAATTAAAATTTGAGACAGTAAAAAATTATTTTTTGAATAATTTACTATAGAAAAGGCAATCCCTGGCGTAATTAAAATTTGAGACAGTAAAAAATTATTTTTTGAATAATTTACTATAGAAAAGGCAATCCCTCGCGTAATTAAAATTTGAGACAGTATAAAATTATTTTTTGAATAATTTACTATAGAAAAGGCAATCCCTGGCGTAATTAAAATTTGCGACAGTATAAAATTATTTTTTGAATAATTTACTATAGAAAAGGCAATCCCTGGCGTAATTAAAATTTGCGACACTAAACAATTATTTTTTGCAAAATTTACTATAGAAAAGGCAATCCCTGGCGTAATTAAAATTTGCGACAGTATAAAATTATTTTTTGAATAATTTACTATAGAAAAGGCAATCCCTGGCGTAATTAAAATTTGAGACAGTAAAAAATTATTTTTTGAATAATTTACTATAGAAAAGGCAATCCCTGGCGTAATAAAAATTTGCGACAGTAAAAAATTAATTTTTGAATAATTTACTATAGAAAAGGCAATCCCTGGCGTAATTAAAATTTGCGACAGTATAAAATTATTTTTTGAATAATTTACTATAGAAAAGGCAATCCCTGGCGTAATTAAAATTTGAGACAGTAAAAAATTATTTTTTGCAAAATTTACTAAAGAAAAAGGCAATCCCTGGCGTAATTAAAACTTGCGACAGAAAAAATTATTTTTTGAATAATTTACTATAGAAAAGGCAATCCCTGGCGTAATTAAAATTTGAGACAGTAAAAAATGAATTTTTGAATAATTTACTATAGAAAAGGCAATCCCTGGCGTAATTATAATTTGCGAGAGTAAAAATTATTTTATGAATAATTTACTATAGAAAAGGCAATCCCTGGAGTAATTAAAATTTGAGACAGTAAAAAATGAATTTTTGAAGAATTTACTATAGAAAAGGCAATCCGTGGCGTAATTAAAATTTGCGACAGTATAAAATTATTTTTTGAATAATTTACTATAGAAAAGGCAATCCCTGGCGTAATTAAATTTTGAGACAGTAAAAAATTAATTTTTGAATAATTTACTATAGAAAAGGCAATCCCTGGCGTAATTAAAATTTGCGACAGTATAAAATTATTTTTTGAATAATTTACTATAGAAAAGGCAATCTCTGGCGTAATTAAAATTTGAGACAGTAAAAATTAATTTTTGAATAATTTACTATAGAAAAGGCAATCCCTGGCGTAATTAAAACTTGCGACAGTATAAAATTATTTTTTGAATAATTTACTATAGAAAAGGCAATCCCTGGCGTAATTAAAATTTGAGACAGTAAAAAATTAATTTTTGAATAATTTACTATAGAAAAGGCAATCCCTGGTGTAATTAAAATTTGCGACACTAAACAATTATTTTTTGAATAATTTACTATAGAAAAGGCAATCCCTTGCGTAATTAAAATTTGAGACAGTATAATATGAATTTTTGAATAATTTACTATAGAAAAGGCAATCCCTGGCGTAATTAAAATTTGCGACAGAAAAAATGAAATTTTGAATAATTTACTATAGAAAAGGCAATCCCTGGCGTAATTAAAATTTGAGACAGTATAAAATTATTTTTTGAATAATTTACTATAGAAAAGGCAATCCCTGGCGTAATTAAAATTTGCGACAGTAAAAAATTAATTTTTGAATAATTTACTATAGAAAAGGCAATCCCTGGCGTAATTAAAATTTGCGACAGTATAAAATTATTTTTTGAATAATTTACTATAGAAAAGGCAATCCCTGGCGTAATTAAAATTTGAGACAGTAAAAAATTATTTTTTGCAAAATTTACTAAAGAAAAGGCAATCCCTGGCGTAATTAAAACTTGCGACAGAAAAAATTATTTTTTGAATAATTTACTATAGAAAAGGCAATCCCTGGCGTAATTAAAATTTGAGACAGTAAAAAATGAATTTTTGAATAATTTACTATAGAAAAGGCAATCCCTGGCGTAATTATAATTTGCGAGAGTAAAAATTATTTTATGAATAATTTACTATAGAAAAGCAATCCCTGGAGTAATTAAAATTTGAGACAGTAAAAAATGAATTTTTGAAGAATTTACTATAGAAAAGGCAATCCCTGGCGTAATTAAAATTTGCGACAGTATAAAATTATTTTTTGAATAATTTACTATAGAAAAGGCAATCCCTGTCGTAATTAAAATTTGAGACAGTAAAAAATTAATTTTTGAATAATTTACTATAGAAAAGGCAATCTCTGGCGTAATTAAAATTTGCGACAGTATAAAATTATTTTTTGAATAATTTACTATAGAAAAGGCAATCTCTGGCGTAATTAAAATTTGAGACAGTAAAAAATTAATTTTTGAATAATTTACTATAGAAAAGGCAATCCCTGGCGTAATTAAAACTTGCGACAGTATAAAATTATTTTTTGAATAATTTACTATAGAAAAGGCAATCCCTGGCGTAATTAAAATTTGAGACAGTAAAAAATTAATTTTTGAATAATTTACTATAGAAAAGGCAATCCCTGGTGTAATTAAAATTTGCGACACTAAACAATTATTTTTTGAATAATTTACTATAGAAAAGGCAATCCCTTGCGTAATTAAAATTTGAGACAGTATAATATGAATTTTTGAATAATTTACTATAGAAAAGGCAATCCCTGGCGTAATTAAAATTTGCGACAGAAAAAATGAAATTTTGAATAATTTACTATAGAAAAGGCAATCCCTGGCGTAATTAAAATTTGAGACAGTATAAAATTATTTTTTGAATAATTTACTATAGAAAAGGCAATCCCTGGTGTAATTAAAATTTGCGACAGTATAAAATTATTTTTTGAATAATTTACTATAGAAAAGGCAATCCCTGGCGTAATTAAAATTTGCGACACTAAACAATTATTTTTTGCAAAATTTACTATAGAAAAGGCAATCCCTGGCGTAATTAAAATTTGCGACACTACAATTATTTTTTGCAAAATTGACTATAGAAAAGGCAATCCCTGGCGTTATTAAAATTTGAGACAGTAAAAAATTATTTTTTGAATAATTTACTATAGAAAAGGCAATCCCTGGCGTAATAAAATTTGAGACAGTAAAAAATTATTTTTTGAATAATTTACTATAAAAAAGGCAATCTCTCGCGTAATTAAAATTTGAGACAGTATAAAATTATTTTTGAATAATTTACTATAGAAAAGGCAATCCCTGGCGTAATTAAAATTTGCGACAGTATAAAATTATTTTTTGAATAATTTACTATAGAAAAGGCAATCCCTGGCGTAATTAAAATTTGCGACACTAAACAATTATTTTTTGCAAAATTTACTATAGAAAAGGCAATCCCTGGCGTAATTAAAATTTGCGACAGTATAAAATTATTTTTTGAATAATTTACTATAGAAAAGGCAATCCCTGGCGTAATTAAAATTTGAGAGAGTAAAAAATTATTTTTTGAATAATTTACTATAGAAAAGGCAATCCCTGGCGTAATTAAAATTTGCGACAGTAAAAAATTAATTTTTGAATAATTTACTATAGAAAAGGCAATCCCTGGCGTAAATAAAATTTGCGACACTAAACAATTATTTTTTGAATAATTTACTATAGAAAA
The DNA here is from genome assembly GCA_963930735.1 of Dioctria linearis. NCBI lineage: Eukaryota > Metazoa > Arthropoda > Insecta > Diptera > Asilidae > Dioctria > Dioctria linearis. Next base: position 92,154 of record CAWVNZ010001646.1, on the reverse strand, counting down.
GGCAATCCCTGGCGTAATTAAAATTTGTGACAGAAAAAATTATTTTTTGAATAATTTACTATAGAAAAGGTAATCCCTGGCGTAATTAAAATTTTCGACACTAAACAATTATTTTTTGAATAATTTACTATAGAAAAGGCAATCCCTGATAATTAAAATTTGCGACACTAAACAATTATTTTTTGCAAAATTGCCTATAGAAAAGGCAATCCCTGGCGTAATTAAAATTTGAGACAGTAAAAAATTATTTTTTGAATAATTTACTATAGAAAAGGCAATCCCTGGCGTAATTAAAATTTGAGACAGTAAAAAATTATTTTTTGAATAATTTACTATAGAAAAGGCAATCCCTCGCGTAATTAAAATTTGAGACGGTATAAAATTATTTTTTGAATAATTTACTATAGAAAAGGCAATCCTGGCGAAATTAAAATTTGCGACAGTATAAAATTATTTTTTGAATAATTTACTATAGAAAAGGCAATCCCTGGCGTAATTAAAATTTGCGACACTAAACAATTATTTTTTGCAAAATTTACTATAGGAAAGGGCAATCCCTGGCGTAATTAAAATTTGCGACAGTATAAAATTATTTTTTGAATAATTTACTATAGAAAAGGCAATCCCTGGCGTAATTAAAATTTGAGACAGTAAAAAATTATTTTTTGAATAATTTACTATAGAAAAGGCAATCCCTGGCGTAATTAAAATTTGCGACAGTAAAAAATTAATTTTTGAATAATTTACTATAGAAAAGGCAATCCCTGGCGTAATTAAAATTTGCGACAGTATAAAATTATTTTTTGAATAATTTACTATAGAAAAGGCAATCCCTGGCGTAATTAAAATTTGAGACAGTAAAAAATTATTTTTTGCAAAATTTACTATAGAAAAGGCAATCCCTGGCGTAATTAAAACTTGCGACAGAAAAAATTATTTTTTGAATAATTTACTATAGAAAAGGCAATCCCTGGCGTAATTAAAATTTGAGACAGTAAAAAATGAATTTTTGAATAATTTACTATAGAAAAGGCAATCCCTGGCGTAATTATAATTTGCGACAGTAAAAATTATTTTTTGAATAATTTACTATAGAAAAGGCAATCCCTGGCCTAATTAAAATTTGAGACAGTAAAAAATGAATTTTTGAAGAATTTACTATAGAAAAGGCAATCCCTGGCGTAATTAAAATTTGCGACAGTATAAAATTATTTTTTGAATAATTTACTATAGAAAAGGCAATCCCTGGCGTAATTAAAATTTGAGACAGTAAAAAATTAATTTTTGAATAATTTACTATAGAAAAGGCAATCCCTGGCGTAATTAAAATTTGCGACACTAAACAATTATTTTTTGCAAAATTTACTATAGAAAAGGCAATCCCTGGCGTATTTAAAATTTGAGACAGTAAAAAATTATTTTTTGAATAATTTACTATAGAAAAGGCAATCCCTGGCGTAATTAAAATTTGAGACAGTAAAAAAATTAATTTTTGAATAATTTACTATAGAAAAGGCAATCCCTGGCGTAATTAAAATTTGCGACACTAAACAATTATTTTTTGCAAAATTTACTATAGAAAAGGCAATCCCTGGCGTAATTAAAATTTGAGACAGTAAAAAATAATTTTTTGAAAAATTTACTATAGAAAAGGCAATCCCTGGCGTAATTAAAATTTGAGACAGTAAAAAATTAATTTTTGAACAATTTACTATAGAAACGGCAATCCCTGGCGTAATTAAAATTTGCGACACTAAACAATTAATTTTTGAATAATTTACTATAGAAAAGGCAATCCCTGGCGTAATTAAAATTTGAGACAGTATAAAATGAATTTTTGAATAATTTACTATAGAAAAGGCAATCCCTGGCGTAATTAAAATTTGCGACAGAAAAAATGAATTTTTGAATAATTTACTATAGAAAAGGCAATCCCTGGCGTAATTAAAATTTGAGACAGTATAAAATTATTTTTTGAATAATTTACTATAGAAAAGGCAATCCCTGGCGTAATTAAAATTTGAGACAGTAAAAAATGAATTTTGAATAATTTACTATAGAAAAGGCAATCCCTGGCTTAATTAAAATTTGCGACACTAAACAATTATTTTTTGCAAAATTTACTATAGAAAAGGCAATCCCTGGCGTAATTAAAATTTGCGACACTAAGCAATTATTTTTTGCAAAATTTACTATAGAAAAGGCAATCCCTGGCGTAATTAAAATTTGCGACACTAAACAAATATTTTTTGAATAATTTACTATAGAAAAGGCAATCCCTGGCGTAATTAAAATTTGAGACAGTATAAAATGAATTTTTGAATAATTTACTATAGAAAAGGCAATCCCTGGCGTAATTAAAATTTGCGACAGAAAAAATGAATTTTTGAATAATTTACTATAGAAAAGGCAATCCCTGGCGTAATTAAAATTTGAGACAGTATAAAATTATTTTTTGAATAATTTACTATAGAAAAGGCAATCCCTTGCGTAATTAAAATTTGAGACAGTAAAAAATTATTTTTTGAATAATTTACTATAGAAAAGGCAATCCCTGGCGTAATTAAAATTTGAGACAGTAAAAAATGAATTTTTGAATTATTTACTATAGAAAAGGCAATCCCTGGCGTAATTAAAATTTGCGACACTAAACAATTATTTTTTGAATAATTTACTATAGAAAAGGCAATCCCTGGCGTAATTAAAATTTCCGACAGTAAACAATTATTTTTTGAATAATTTACTATAGAAAAGGCAATCCCTGGCGTAATTAAAATTTGAGACAGTAAAAAATTATTTTTTGCAAAATTTACTATATAAATGCAATCCCTGGCGTATTTAAAATTTGCTACACTAAACAATTATTTTTTGCAAAATTTACTATAGAAAAGGCAATCCCTGGCGTAATTAAAATTTGAGGCAGTAAAAAATTATTTTTTGAATAATTTACTATAGAAAAGGCAATCCCTGGCGTAATTAAAATTTGCGACACTAAACAATTATTTTTTGCAAAATTTACTATAGAAAAGGCAATCCCTGGCGTAATTAAAATTTGCGACAGTAAACAATTACTTTTTTGCAAAATTTACTATAGAAAAGGCAATCCCTGGCGTAATTAAAATTTGCGAGACTAAACAATTATTTTTTGCAAAATTTACTATAGAAAAGGCAATCCCTGGCGTAATTAAAATTTGCGACAGTAAAAAATTATTTTTTGAATAATTTACTATAGAAAAGTTAATCCCTGGCGTAGTTAAAATTTGAGACAGTAAAAAATTATTTTTTTGCAAAATTTACTATAGAAAAGGCAATCCCTGCGTAACTAAAATTTGAGACAGTAAAAAATTATTTTTTGAATAATTTACTATAGAAAAGGCAATCCCTGGCGTAATTAAAATTTGAGACTGTAAAAAATTATTTTTTGAATAATTTACTATAGAAAAGGCAATCCCTGGCGTAATTAAAATTTGCGACACTAAAAAATTATTTTTTGAATAATTTACTATAGAAAAGGCAATCCCTGGCGTAATTAAAATTCGCGACACTAAACAATTATTTTTTGCAAAATTTACTATAGAAAAGTAATCCCTGGCGTAATTAAAATTTGCGACAGTAAAAAATAATTTTTTGAATAATTTACTATAGAAAAGGCAATCCCTGGCGTAATTAAAATTTGAGACAGTAAAAAATTATTTTTTGAATAATTTACTATAGAAAAGGCAATCCCTGGCGTAATTAAAATTTGAAGACAGTAAAAAATTATTTTTTGCAAAATTTACTATAGAAAAGGCAATCCCTGGCGTAATTAAAATTTGCGACAGTAAACAATTGTTTTTTTAATAATTTACTATAGAAAAGGCAATCCCTGGCGTATTAAAATTTGCGACACTAAACAATTATTTTTTGCAAAATTTACTATAGAAAAGGCAATCCTTGGCGTAATTAAAATTTGAGACAGTAAAAAATTATTTTTTGAATAATTTACTATAGAAAAGGCAATCCCTGGCGTAATTAAAATTTGCGACACTAAACAATTATTTTTTGCAAAATTTACTATAGAAAAGGCAATCCCTGGCGAAATTAAAATTTGAGACAGTAAAAAATTATTTTTTGAATAATTTACTATAGAAAAGGCAATCCCTGGCGTAATTAAAATTTGCGACAGTATAAAATTATTTTTTGAATAATTTACTATAGAAAAGGCAACCCCTGGCGTAATTAAAATTTGCGACACTAAACAACTATTTTTTGCAAAATTTACTATAGAAAAGGCAATCCCTGGCGTAATTAAAATTTGCGACACTAAACAATTATATTTTGGAAAATTTACTATAGAAAAGGCAAAACACTAAAAAATTATTTTTTGAATAATTTACTATAGAAAAAGGCAATCCCCGGCGTAATTAAAATTAAATTTAAGACAGTAAAAAATTATTTTTTGAATAATTTACTATAGAAAAGGCAATCCCTGGCGTAATTAAAATTTGAGACAGTAAAAAATTATTTTTTGAATAATTTACTATAGAAAAAGCAATCCCTGGCGTAATTAAAATTTGCGACAGCAAACAATTATTTTTTGAATAATTTACTATAGAAAAGGCAATCCCTGGCGTAATTAAAATTTGCGACAGTAAACAATTATTTTTTGCAAAATTTACTATAGAAAAGGCAATCCCTGGCGTAATTAAAATTTGAGACAGTAAATAATTATTTTTTGCAAAATTTACTATGGAAAAGGCAATCCCTGGCGTAATTAAAATTTGCGACAGTAAAAAATTATTTTTTGAATAATTTACTATAGAAAAGGCAATCCCTGGCGTAATTAAATTTGAGACAGTAAAAAATTATTTTTTGCACAATTTACTATAGAAAAGGCAATCCCTGGCGTAATTAAAATTTGCGACAGTAAACAATTATTTTTTGAATAATTTACTATAAAAAAGGCAATCCCTGGCGTAATTAAAATTTGCAACAGTAAAAAATTATTTTTTGAATAATTTACTATAGAAAAGGCAATCCCTGGCGTAATTAAAATTTGAGACAGTAAAAAATTATTTTTTGAATAATTTACTATAGAAAATGCAATCCCTGGCGTATTTAAAATTTGCAACAGTAAAAAATTATTTTTTGAATAATTTACTATAGAAAAGGCAATCCCTGGCGTAATTAAAATTTGAGACAGTAAAAAATTATTTTTTGAATAATTTACTATAGAAAAGGCAATCCCTGGCGTATTTAAAATTTGCGACACTAAACAATTATTTTTGTGCAAAATTTAGTATAGAAAAGGCAATCCCTGGCGTAATTAAAATTTGAGACAATAAAAAATTATTTTTTGAATAATTTACTATAGAAAAGGCAATCCCTGGCGTAATTAAAATTTGCGACACTAAACAATTATTTTTTGCAAAATTTACTATAGAAAAGGCAATCCCTGGCGTAATTAAAATTTGAGACAGTAAAAAATTATTTTTTGAATAATTTACTATAGAAAAGGCAATCCCTGGCGTAATTAAAATTTGCGACAGTATAAAGTTATTTTTTGAATAATTTACTATAGAAAAGGCAATCCCTGGCGTAATTAAAATTTGCGACACTAAACAATAATTTTTTGCAAAATTTACTATAGAAAAGGCAATCCCTGGCGTAATTAAAATTTGCGACACTAAACAATTATTTTTTGCAAAATTTACTATAGAAAAGGCAATCTCTGGCGTAATTAAAATTTAAGACAGTAAAAAATAATTTTTTGAATAATTTACTATAGAAAAGGCAATCCCTGGCGTAATTAAAATTTGAGACAGTAAAAAATTATTTTTTGAATAATTTACTATAGAAAAAGCAATCCCTGGCGTAATTAAAATTTGCGACAGCAAACAATTATTTTTTGAATAATTTACTATAGAAAAGAGCAATCCCTGGCGTAATTAAAATTTGCGACAGTAAACAATTATTTTTTGCAAAATTTACTATAGAAAAGGCAATCCCTGGCGTAATTAAAATTTGAGACACTAAACAATTATTTTTTGCAAAATTTACTATAGAAAAGGCAATCCCTGGCGTAATTAAAATTTGCGACAGTAAAAAATTATTTTTTGAATAATTTACTATAGAAAAGGCAATCCCTGGCGTAATTAAAATTTGAGACAGTAAAAAATTATTTTTTTGCAAAATTTACTATAGAAAAGGCAATCCCTGGCGTAATTAAAATTTGCGACACTAAACAATTATTTTTTGCAAGATTTACTATAGAAAATGCAATCCCTGGCGTAATTAAAATTTGCGACACTAAAAAATTATTTTTTGCAAAATTTACGATAGAAAAGGCAATCCCTGGCGTAATTAAAATTTGAGACTGTAAAAAATTATTTTTGAATAATTTACTATAGAAAAGGCAATCCCTGGCGTAATTAAAATTTGCGACACTAAACAATTATTTTTTGCAAAATTTACTATAGAAAAGGCAATCCCTGGCGTAATTAAAATTTGAGACAGTAAAAAATTATTTTTTGAATAATTTACTATAGAAAAGGCAATCCCTGGCGTAATTAAAATTTGCGACAGTATAAAAATTATTTTTTGAATAATTTACTATAGAAAAGGCAATCCCTGGCGTAATTACAATTTGAGAGAGTAAAAAATTATTTTTTGAATAATTTACTATAGAAAAGGCAATCCCTGGCGTATTTAAAATTTGCGACACTAAACAATTATTTTTTGCAAATTTTACTATAGAAAAGGCAATCCCTGGCGTAATTAAAATTTCCGACAGTATAAAATTATTTTTTGCAAAATTTACTATAGAAAAGGCAATCCCTGGCGTAATTAAATTTGAGACACTAAATAATTATTTTTTGCAAAATTTACTATAGAAAAGGCAATCCCCGGCGTAATTAAAATTTGCGACAGTAAAAAATTATTTTTTGAATAATTTACTATAGAAAAGGCAATCCCTGGCGTAATTAAAATTTGAGACAGTAAAAAATTATTTTTTGCAAAATTTACTATAGAAAAGGCAATCCCTGGCGTAATTAAAATTTGCGACACTAAACAATTATTTTTTGCAAAATTTACTATACAAAAAGCAATCCCTATCGTAATTAAAATTTGAGACACTAAACAATTATTTTTTGCAAAATTTACTATAGAAAAGGCAATCCCTGGCGTAATTAAAATTTGAGACAGTAAAAAATTATTTTTTGAATAATTTACTATAGAAAAGGCAATCCCTGGCGTAATTAAAATTTGCGACACTAAACAATTATTTTTTGCAAAATTTACTATAGAAAAGGCAATCCCTGGCGTAATTAAAATTTGAGACAGTAAAAAATTATTTTTTGAATAATTTACTATAGAAAAGGCAATCCCTGGCGTAATTAAAATTTGCGACAGTATAAAATTATTTTTTGAATAATTTACTATAGAAAAGGCAACCCCTGGCGTAATTAAAATTTGCGAAACTAAACAATTATTTTTTGCAAAATTTACTATAGAAAAGGCAATCCCTGGCGTAATTAAAATTTGCGACACTAAACAATTATTTTTTGCAAAATTTACTATAGAAAGGCAATCCCTGGCGTAATTAAAATTTAAGACAGTAAAAAATTATTTTTTGAATAATTTACTATAGAAAAGGCAATCCCTGGCGTAATTAAAATTTGAGACAGTAAAAAATTATTTTTTGAATAATTTACTATAGAAAAAGCAATCCCTGGCGTAATTAAAATTTGCGACAGCAAACAATTATTTTTTGAATAATTTACTATAGAAAAGGCAATACCTGGCGTGATTAAAATTTGCGACAATAACAATTATTTTTTGCAAAATTTACTATAGAAAAGGCAATCCCTGGCGTAATTAAAATTTGAGACACTAAATAATTATTTTTTGCAAAATTTACTATAGAAAAGGCAATCCCTGGCGTAATTAAAATTTGCGACAGTAAAAAATTATTTTTTTAATAATTTACTATAGAAAAGGCAATCCCTGGCGTAATTAAAATTTGAGACAGTAAAAAATTATTTTTTGCAAAATTTACTATAGAAAAGGCAATCCCTGGCGTAATTAAAATTTGCGACACTAAACAATTATTTTTTGCAAAATTTACTATAGAAATGCAATCCCTGGCGTAATTATAATTTGCGACAGTAAAAAATAATTTTTTGAATAATTTACTATAGAAAAGTCAATCCCTGGCGTAATTAAAATTTGAGACAGTAAAAAATTATTTTTTGAATAATTTACTATAGAAAAGGCAATCCCTGGCGTAATTAAAATTTGAGACAGTAAAAAATTATTTTTTGCACAATTTACTATAGAAAAGGCAATCCCTGGCGTAATTAAAATTTGCGACAGTAAACAATTATTTTTTGAATAATTTACTATAGAAAAGGCAATCCCTGGCGTAATTAAAATTTGCAACAGTAAAAAATTATTTTTTGAATAATTTACTATAGAAAAGGCAATCCCTGGCGTAATTAAAATTTGAAACAGTAAAAAATTATTTTTTGAATAATTTACTATAGAAAATGCAATCCCTGGCGTATTTAAAATTTGCAACAATAAAAAATTATTTTTTGAATAATTTACTATAGAAAAGGCAATCCCTGGCGTAATTAAAATTTGAGACAGTAAAAAATTATTTTTTTAATAATTTACTATAGAAAAGGCAATCCCTGGCGTATTTAAAATTTGCGACACTAAACAATTATTTTTTGCAAAATTTACTATAGAAAAGGCAATCCCTGGCGTAATTAAAATTTGAGACAGTAAAAAATTATTTTTTGAATAATTTACTATAGAAAAGGCAATCCCTGGCGTAATTAAAATTTGCGACACTAAACAATTATTTTTTGCAAAATTTACTATAGAAAAGGCAATCCCTGGCGTAATTAAAATTTGAGACACTAAACAATTATTTTTTGCAAAATTTACTATACAAAAGGCAATCCCTATCGTAATTAAAATTTGAGACACTAAACAATTATTTTTTTGCAAAATTTACTATAGAAAAGGCAATCCCTGGCGTAATTAAAATTTGAGACAGTAAAAAATTATTTTTTGAATAATTTACTATAGAAGAGGCAATCCCTGGCGTAATTAAAATTTGCGACACTAAACAATTATTTTTTGCAAAATTTACTATAGAAAAGGCAATCCCTGTCGTAATTAAAATTTGAGACACTAAACAATTATTTTTTGCAAAATTTACTATACAAAAGGCAATCCCTATCGTAATTAAAATTTGAGACACTAAACAATTATTTTTTGCAAAATTTACTATAGAAAAGGCAATCCCTGGCGTAATTAAAATTTGAGACAGTAAAAAATTATTTTTTGAATAATTTACTATAGAAAAGGCAATCCCTGGCGTAATTAAAATTTGCGACACTAAACAATTATTTTTTTGCAAAATTTACTATAGAAGAGGCAATCCCTGGCGTAATTAAAATTTGAGAGAGTAAAAAATTATTTTTTGAATAATTTACTATAGAAAAGGCAATCCCTGGCGTAATTAAAATTTGCGACAGTATAGAATTATTTTTTGAATAATTTACTATAGAAAAGGCAACCCCTGGCGTAATTAAAATTTGCGACACTAAACAATTATTTTTTGCAAAATTTACTATAGAAAAGGCAATCCCTGGCGTAATTAAAATTTGCGACACTAAACAATTATTTTTTGCAAAATTTACTATAGAAAGGCAATCCCTGGCGTAATTAAAATTTAAGACAGTAAAAAATTATTTTTGAATAATTTACTATAGAAAAGGCAATCCCTGGCGTAATTAAAATTTGAGACAGTAAAAATTATTTTTTGAATAATTTACTATAGAAAAAGCAATCCCTGGCGTAATTAAAATTTGCGACAGCAAACAATTATTTTTTGAATAATTTACTATAGAAAAGGCAATCCCTGGCGTGATTAAAATTTGCGACAGTAAACAATTATTTTTTGCAAAATTTACTATAGAAAAGGCAATCCCTGGCGTAATTAAAATTTGAGACACTAAATAATTATTTTTTGCAAAATTTACTATAGAAAAGGCAATCCCTGGCGTAATTAAAATTTGCGACAATAAAAAATTATTTTTTTAATAATTTACTATAGAAAAGGCAATCCCTGGCGTAATTAAAATTTGAGACAGTAAAAAATTATTTTTTGCACAATTTACTATAGAAAAGGCAATCCCTGGCGTAATTAAAATTTGCGACAGTAAACAATTATTTTTTGAATAATTTACTATAGAAAAGGCAATCCCTGGCGTAATTAAAATTTGCAACAGTAAAAAATTATTTTTTGAATAATTTACTATAGAAAAGGCAATCCCTGGCGTAATTAAAATTTGAAACAGTAAAAAATTATTTTTTGAATAATTTACTATAGAAAATGCAATCCCTGGCGTATTTAAAATTTGCAACAATAAAAAATTATTTTTTGAATAATTTACTATAGAAAAGGCAATCCCTGGCGTAATTAAAATTTGAGCAGTAAAAAATTATTTTTTTAATAATTTACTATAGAAAAGGCAATCCCTGGCGTATTTAAAATTTGCGACACTAAACAATTATTTTTTGCAAAATTTACTATAGAAAAGGTAATCCCTGGCGTAATTAAAATTTGAGACAGTAAAAAATTATTTTTTGAATAATTTACTATAGAAAAGGCAATCCCTGGCGTAATTAAAATTTGCGACACTAAACAATTATTTTTTGCAAAATTTACTATAGAAAAGGCAATCCCTGGCGTAATTAAAATTTGAGACAGTAAAAAATTATTTTTTGAATAATTTACTATAAAAAAGGCAATCCCTGGCGTAATTAAAATTTGCGACAGTATAAAATTATTTTTTGAATAATTTACTATAGAAAAGGCAATCCCTGGCGTAATTAAAATTTGCGACACTAAACAATTATTTTTTGCAAAATTTACTATAGAAAAGGCAATCCCTGGCGTAATTAAAATTTGCGACAGCAAACAATTATTTTTTGAATAATTTACTATAGAAAAGGCAATCCCTGGCGTAATTAAAATTTGCGACAGTAAACAATTATTTTTTGCAAAATTTACTATAGAAAAGGCAATCCCTGACGTAATTAAAATTTGAGACACTAAACAATTATTTTTTGCTAAATTTACTATAGAAAAGGCAATCCCTGGCCTAATTAAAATTTGCGACAGTAAAAAATTATTTTTTGAATAATTTACTATAGAAAAGGCAATCCCTGGCGTAATTAAAATTTGAGACAGTAAAAAATTATTTTTTGCAAATTTACTATAGAAAAGGCAATCCCTGGCGTAATTAAAATTTGCGACACTAAACAATTATTTTTTGCAAAATTTACTATAGAAAAGGCAATCCCTGGCGTAATTAAAATTTGCGACACTAAACAATTATTTTTTGCAAAATTTACTATAGAAAAGGCAATCCCTGGCGTAATTAAAATTTGAGACTGTAAAAAATTATTTTTTGAATAATTTACTATAGAATAGGCAATCCCTGGCGTAATTAAAATTTGCGACACTAAACAATTATTTTTTGCAAAATTTACTATAGAAAAGGCAATCCCTGGCGTAATTAAAATTTGAGACAGTAAAAAATTATTTTTTGAATAATTTACTATAGAAAAGGCAATCCCTGGCGTAATTAAAATTTGCGACAGTATAAAATTATTTTTTGAATAATTTACTATAGAAAAGGCAATCCCTGGCGTAATTAAAATTTGAGACAGTAAAAATTATTTTTTGAATAATTTACTATAGAAACGGCAATCCCTGGCGTATTTAAAATTTGCGACACTAAACAATTATTTTTTGCAAAATTTACTATAGAAAAGGCAATCCCTGGCGTAATTAAAATTTCCGACAGTATAAAAATTATTTTTTGCAAAATTTACTATAGAAAAGGCAATCCCTGGCGTAATTAAAATTTGAGACACTAAACAATTATTTTTTGCAAAATTTACTATAGAAAAAAGCAATCCCCGGCGTAATTAAAATTTGCGACAGTAAAAAATTATTTTTTGAATAATTTACTATAGAAAAGGCAATCCCTGGCGTAATTAAAATTTGAGACAGTAAAAAATTATTTTTTGCAAAATTTACTATAGAAAAGGCAATCCCTGGCGTAATTAAAATTTGCGACACTAAACAATTATTTTTTGCAAAATTTACTATAGAAAAGGCAATCCCTGGCGTAATTAAAATTTGCGACACTAAACAATTATTTTTTGCAAAATTTACTATAGAAAAGGCAATCCCTGGCGTAACTAAATTTGAGACAGTAAAAAATTATTTTTTGAATAATTTACTATAGAAAAGGCAATCCCTGGCGTAATTAAAATTTGCGACACTAAACAATTATTTTTTGAATAATTTACTATAGAAAAGGCAATCCCTGGCGTAATTAAAATTTGCGACACTAAACAATTATTTTTTGCAAAATTTACTATAGAAAAGGCAATCCCTGGCGTAATTAAAATTTGAGACAGTAAAAAATTATTTTTTGCAAAATTTACTATAGAAAAGGCAATCCCTGGCGTAATTAAAATTTGCGACACTAAACAATTATTTTTTGCAAAATTTACTATAGAAAAGGCAATCCCTGGCGTAATTAAAATTTGCGACACTAAACAATTATTTTTTGCAAAATTTACTATAGAAAAGGCAATCCCTGGCGTAATTAAAATTTGAGACAGTAAAAAATTATTTTTTGCAAAATTTACTATAGAAAAGGCAATCCCTGGCGTAATTAAAATTTGAGACACTAAACAATTATTTTTTGCAAAATTTACTATAGAAAAGGCAATCCCTGGCGTAATTAAAATTTGCGACAGTAAAAAATTATTTTTTGAATAATTTACTATAGAAAAGGCAATCCCTGGCGTAATTAAAATTTGCGACAGTATAAAATTATTTTTTGAATAATTTCCTATAGAAAAGGCAATCCCTGGCGTAATTAAAATTTGAGACAGTAAAAAATTATTTTGTGCAAAATTTACTATAGAAAAGGCAATCCCCGGCGTAATTAAAATTTGCGACAGTAAAAAATTATTTTGAATAATTACTATAGAAAAGGCAATCCCTGGCGTAATTAAAATTTGAGACAGTAAAAAATTATTTTTTGCAAAATTTACTATAGAAAAGGCAATCCCTGGCGTAATTAAAATTTGCGACACTAAACAATTATTTTTTGCAAAATTTACTATAGGAAAGGCAATCCCTGGCGTAATTAAAATTTGCGACACTAAACAATTATTTTTTGCAAAATTTACTATAGAAAAGTCTATCCCTGGCGTAACTAAATTTGGGACAGTAAAAAATTATTTTTTGAATAATTTACTATAGAAAAGGCAATCCCTGGCGTAATTAAAATTTGCGACACTAAACAATTATTTTTTGAATAATTTAGTATAGAAAAGGCAATCGCTGGCGTAATTAAAATTTGCGACACTAAACAATTATTTTTTGCAAAATTTACTATAGAAAAGGCAATCCCTGGCGCAATTAAAATTTGCGACAGTAATAAAATGATTTTTTGCAAAATTTACTATAGAAAAGGCAATCCCTGGCGTAATTAAAATTTGCGACACTAAACAATTATTTTTTGAATAATTTACTATAGAAAAGGCAATCCCTGGCGTAATTAAAATTTGCGACACTAAACAATTATTTTTTGAATAATTTACTATAGAAAAGGCAACCCCTGGCGTAATTAAAATTTGCGACACTAAACAATTATTTTTTGAATAATTTACTATGGAAAACGCAATCCCTGGCGTAATTAAAATTTGCGACACTAAACAATTATTTTTTGCAAAATTTACTATAGAAAAGGCAATCCCTGGCGTAATTAAAATTTGAGACACTAAACAATTATTTTTTTCAAAATTTACTATAGAAAAGGCAATCCCTGCGTAGTTAAAATATGAGACAGTAAAAAATTATTTTTTGAATAATTTACTATAGAAAAGGCAATCCCTGGCGTAATTAAAATTTGCGACAACAAACAATTATTTTTTGCAAAATTTACTATAGAAAAGGCAATCCCTGGCGTAATTAAAATTGGAGACAGTAAAAAATTATTTTTTGAATAATTTACTATAGAAAAGGCAATCCCTGGCGTAATTAAAATTTGCGACAGTATAAAATTATTTTTTGAATAATTTACTATAGAAAAGGCAATCCCTGGCGTAATTAAAATTTGAGACAGTAAAAAATTATTTTTTGAATAATTTACTATAGAAAAGGCAATCCCTGGCGTAATTAAAATTTGCGACACTAAACAATTATTTTTTGCAAAATTTACTATAGAAAAGGCAATCCCTGGCATAATTAAAATTTGCGACACTAAACAATTATTTTTTGCAAAATTTGCTATAGAAAAGGCAATCCCTGGCGTTATTAAAATTTGAGACAGTAAACAATTATTTTTTGCAAAATTTACTATAGAAAAAGCAATCCCTGGCGTAATTAAAATTTGCGACAGTAAACAATTATTTTTTGAATAATTTACTATAGAAAAGGTAATCCCTGGCGTAATTAAAATTTGAGACACTAAACAATTATTTTTTGCAAAATTTACTATAGAAAAGGCAATCCCTGGCGTAATTAAAATTTGCGACAGTATAAAATTATTTTTTGCAAAATTTACTATAGAAAAGGCAATCCCTGGCGTAATTAAAATTTGAGACAGTAAAAAATTATTTTTTGGATAATTTACTATAGAAAAGGCAATCCCTGGCGTAATTAAAATTTGCGACAGTATAAAATTATTTTTTGAATAATTTACTATAGAAAAGGCAATCCCTGGCGTAGTTAAAATTTGAGACAGTAAAAAATTATTTTTTGAATAATTTACTATAGAAAAGGCAATCCCTGGCGTATTTAAAATTTGCGACACTAAACAATTATTTTTTGCAAAATTTTACTATAGAAAAGGCAATCCCTGACGTAATTAAAATTTCCGACAGTATAAAATTATTTTTTGCAAAATTTACTATAGAAAAGGCAATCCCTGGCGTAATTAAAATTTGAGACACTAAACAATTATTTTTTGCAAAATTTACTATAGAAAAGACAATCCCCGGCGTAATTAAAATTTGCGACAGTAAAAAATTATTTTTTGAATAATTTACTATAGAAAAGGCAATCCCTGGCGTAATTAAAATTTGAGACAGTAAAAAATTATTTTTTGCAAAATTTACTATAGAAAAGGCAATCCCTGGCGTAATTAAAATTTGCGACACTAAACAATTATTTTTTGCAAAATTTACTATAGAAAAGGCAATCCCTGGCGTAATTAAAATTTGCGACAGTAAAAAATTATTTTTTGAATAATTTACTATAGAAAAGGCAATCCCTGGCGTAATTAAAATTTGAGAGAGTATAAAATTATTTTTTGCAAAATTTACTATAGAAAAGGCAATCCCTGGCGGAATTAAAATTTGCGACACTAAACAATTATTTTTTGCAAAATTTACTATAGAAAGGCAATCCCTGGCGTAATTAAAATTTGCGACACTAAACAATTATTTTTTGCAAAATTTACTATAGAAAAGGCAATCCCTGGCGTAATTAAAATTTGCGACACTAAACAATTATTTTTTGCAAAATTTACTATAGAAAAGGCAATCCCTGGCGTAATTAAATTTGCGACACTAAACAATTATTTTTTGCAAAATTTACTATAGAAAAGGCAATCCCTGGCGTAACTAAATTTGAGTCAGTAAAAAATTATTTTTGAATAATTTACTATAGAAAAGGCAATCCCTGGCGTAATTAAAATTTGCGACACTAAATAATTATTTTTTGAATAATTTACTATAGAAAAGGCAATCCCTGGCGTAATTAAAATTTGCGACACTAAACAATTATTTTTTGCAAAATTTACTATAGAAAAGGCAATCCCTGGCGTAATTAAAATTTGAGACAGTAAAAAATTATTTTTTGAATAATTTACTATAGAAAAGGCAATCCCTGGCGTAATTAAAATTTGCGACACTAAACAATTATCTTTTGAATAATTTACTATAGAAAAGGAAATACCTGGCGTAATTAAAATTTGCGACACTAAACAATTATTTTTTGCAAAATTTACTATAGAAAAGGCAATCCCTGGCGTAATTAAAATTTGCGACAGTATAAAATGATTTTTTGCAAAATTTACTATAGAAAAGGCAATCCCTGGCGTAATTAAAATTTGCGACACTAAACAATTATTTTTTGAATAATTTACTATAGAAAAGGCAATCCCTGGCCTAATTAAAATTTGCGACACTAAACAATTATTTTTGAATAATTTACTATAGAAAAGGCAATCCCTGGCGTAATTAAAATTTGCGACAATAAACAATTATCTTTTGAATAATTTACTATAGAAAAGGCAATCCCTGGCGTAATTAAAATTTGCGACACTAAACAATTATTTTTTGCAAAATTTACTATAGAAAAGGCAATCCCTGGCGTAATTAAAATTTGAGACAGTAAAAAATTATTTTTTGAATAATTTACTATAGAAAAGGCAATCCCTGGCGTAATTAAAATTTGCGACACTAAACAATTATTTTTTGCAAAATTTACTATAGAAAACGCAATCCCTGGCGTAATTAAAATTTGAGACACTAAACAATTATTTTTTTCAAAATTTACTATAGAAAAGGCAATCCCTGTCGTAGTTAAAATATGAGACAGTAAAAAATTATTTTTTGAATAATTTACTATAGAAAAGGCAATCCCTGGCGTAATTAAAATTTGCGACAATAAACAATTATTTTTTGCAAAATTTACTATAGAAAAGGTAATCCCTGGCGTAATTAAAGTTGGAGACAGTAAAAAATTATTTTTTGAATAATTTACTATAGAAAAGGCAATCCCTGGCGTAATTAAAATTTGCGACAGTATAAAATTATTTTTTGAATAATTTACTATAGAAAAGGCAATCCCTGGCGTAATTAAAATTTGAGACAGTAAAAAATTATTTTTTGAATAATTTACTATAGAAAAGGCAATCCCTGGCGTAATTAAAATTTGCGACACTAAACAATTATTTTTTGCAAAATTTACTATAGAAAAGGCAATCCCTGGCATAATTAAAATTTGCGACACTAAACAATTATTTTTTGCAAAATTTACTATAGAAAAGGCAATCCCTGGCGTTATTAAAATTTGAGACAGTAAACAATTATTTTTTGCAAAATTTACTATAGAAAAGGCAATCCCTGGCGTAATTAAAATTTGCGACAGTAAACAATTATTTTTTGAATAATTTACTATAGAAAAGGTAATCCCTGGCGTAATTAAAATTTGAGAAACTAAACAATTATTTTTTGCAAAATTTACTATAGAAAAGGCAATCCCTGGCGTAATTAAAATTTGCGACAGTATAAAATTATTTTTTGCAAAATTTACTACAGAAAAGGCAATCCCTGGCGTAATTATAATTTGAGACAGTAAAAATGAATTTTTGAATAATTTACAATAGAAAAGGCAATCCCTGGCGTAATTAAAATTTGCAACAGTAAAAAATTATTTTTTGAATAATTTACTATAGAAAAGGCAATCCCTGGCGTAATTAAAATTTCCGACAGTAAACAATTATTTTTTGCAAAATTTACTATAGAAAAGGCAATCCCTGGCGTAATTAATATTTGCGACAGTATAAAATTATTTTTTGAATAATTTACTATAGAAAAGGCAATCCTTGGCGTAATTAAAATTTGCGAAACTAAACAATTATTTTTTGAATAATTTACTATAGAAAAGGCAATCCCTGGCGTAATTAAAATTTGCGACAGTAAACAATTATTTTTTGCAAAATTTACCATAGAAAAGGCAATCCCTGGCGTAATTAAAATTTGCGACACTAAACAATTATTTTTTGCAAAATTTACTATAGAAAAGGCAATACCTGGCGTAATTAAAATTTGCGACAGTAAAAAATTATTTTTTGAATAATTTACTATAGAAAAGGTAATCCCTGGCTTAATTAAAATTTGAGACAGTAAAAAATTATTTTTTGCAAAATTTACTATAGAAAAGGCAATCCCTGGCGTAACTAAAATTTGAGACAGTAAAAAATTATTTTTTGAATAATTTACTATAGAAAAGGCAATCCCTGGCGTAATTAAAATTTGAGACAGTAAAAAATTATTTTTTGAATAATTTACTATAGAAAAGGCAATCCCTGGCGTAATTAAAATTTGCGACAGAAAAAATGAATTTTTGAATAATTTACTATAGAAAAGGCAATCCCTGGCGTAATTAAAATTTGAGACAGTAAAAAATTATTTTTTGAATAATTTACTATAGAAAAGGCAATCCCTGGCGTAATTAAAATTTGCGACACTAAACAATTATCTCTTGAATAATTTACTATAGAAAAGGAAATCCCTGGCGTAATTAAAATTTGCGACACTAAACAATTATTTTTTGCAAAATTTACTATAGAAAAGGCAATCCCTGGCGTAATTAAAATTTGCGACAGTATAAAATGATTTTTTGCAAAATTTACTATAGAAAAGGCAATCCCTGGCGTAATTAAAATTTGCGACACTAAACAATTATTTTTTGAATAATTTACTATAGAAAAGGCAATCCCTGGCGTAATTAAAATTTGCGACACTAAACAATTATTTTTGAATAATTTACTATAGAAAAGGCAATCCCTGGCGTAATTAAAATTTGCGACAATAAACAATTATCTTTTGAATAATTTACTATAGAAAAGGCAATCCCTGGCGTAATTAAAATTTGCGACACTAAACAATTATTTTTTGCAAAATTTACTATAGAAAAGGCAATCCCTGGCGTAATTAAAATTTGAGACAGTAAAAAATTATTTTTTGAATAATTTACTATAGAAAAGGCAATCCCTGGCGTAATTAAAATTTGCGACACTAAACAATTATTTTTTGCAAAATTTACTATAGAAAAGGCAATCCCTGGCGTAATTAAAATTTGAGACACTAAACAATTATTTTTTTCAAAATTTACTATAGAAAAGGCAATCCCTGGCGTAGTTAAAATATGAGACAGTAAAAAATTATTTTTTGAATAATATACTATAGAAAAGGCAATCCCTGGCGTAATTAAAATTTGCAACACTAAACAATTATTTTTTGCAAAATTTACTATAGAAAAGGCAATCCCTGGCGTAATTAAAATTGGAGACAGTAAAAAATTATTTTTTGAATAATTTACTATAGAAAAGGCAATCCCTGGCGTAATTAAAATTTTCGACAGTATAAAATTATTTTTTGAATAATTTACTATAGAAAAGGGAATCCCTGGCGTAATTAAAATTTGAGACAGTAAAAAATTATTTTTTGAATAATTTACTATAGAAAAGGCAATCCCTGGCGTAATTAAAATTTGCGACACTAAACAATTATTTTTTGCAAAATTTACTATAGAAAAGGCAATCCCTGGCATAATTAAAATTTGCGACACTAAACAATTATTTTTTGCAAAATTTACTATAGAAAAGGCAATCCCTGGCGTTATTAAAATTTGAGACAGTAAAACAATTATTTTTTGCAAAATTTACTATAGAAAAGGCAATCCCTGGCGTAATTAAAATTTGCGACAGTAAACAATTATTTTTTGAATAATTTACTATAGAAAAGGTAATCCCTGGCGTAATTAAAATTTGAGACACTAAACAATTATTTTTTGCAAAATTTACTATAGAAAAGGCAATCCCTGGCGTAATTAAAATTTGCGACAGTATAAAATTATTTTTTGCAAAATTTACTATAGAAAAGGCAATCCCTGGCGTAATTAAAATTTGAGACAGTAAAAATGAATTTTTGAATAATTTACTATAGAAAAGGCAATCCCTGGCGTAATTAAAATTTGCAACAGTAAAAAATTATTTTTTGAATAATTTACTATAGAAAAGGCAATCCCTGGCGTAATTAAAATTTGCGACAGTAAACAATTATTTTTTGCAAAATTTACTATAGAAAAGGCAATCCCTGGCGTAATTAATATTTGCGACAGTATAAAATTATTTTTTGAATAATTTACTATAGAAAAGGCAATCCCTGGCGTAATTAAAATTTGAGACACTAAACAATTATTTTTTGCAAAATTTACTATAGAAAAGGCAATGCCTGGCGTAATTAAAATTTGCGACAGTATAAAATTATTTTTTGCAAAATTTACTATAGAAAAGGCAATCCCTGGCGTAATTAAAATTTGAGACAGTAAAAATGAATTTTTGAATAATTTACTATAGAAAAGGCAATCCCTGGCGTAATTAAAATTTGCGACACTAAACAATTATTTTTTGAATAATTTACTATAGAAAAGGCAATCCCTGGCGTAATTAAAATTTGCGACACTAAACAATTATTTTTGAATAATTTACTATAGAAAAGGCAATCCCTGGCGTAATTAAAATTTGCGACAATAAACAATTATCTTTTGAATAATTTACTATAGAAAAGGCAATCCCTGGCGTAATTAAAATTTGCGACACTAAACAATTATTTTTTGCAAAATTTACTATAGAAAAGGCAATCCCTGGCGTAATTAAAATTTGAGACAGTAAAAAATTATTTTTTGTATAATTTACTATAGAAAAGGCAATCCCTGGCGTAATTAAAATTTGCGACACTAAACAATTATTTTTTGCAAAATTTACTATAGAAAAGGCAATCCCTGGCGTAATTAAAATTTGAGACACTAAACAATTATTTTTTTCAAAATTTACTATAGAAAAGGCAATCCCTGGCGTAGTTAAAATATGAGACAGTAAAAACTTATTTTTTGAATAATTTACTATAGAAAAGGCAATCCCTGGCGTAATTAAAATTTGCGACACTAAACAATTATTTTTTGCAAAATTTACTATAGAAAAGGCAATCCCTGGCGTAATTAAAATTGGAGACAGTAAAAAATTATTTTTTGAATAATTTACTATAGAAAAGGCAATCCCTGGCGTAATTAAAATTTGCGACAGTATAAAATTATTTTTTGAATAATTTACTATAGAAAAGGGAATCCCGGGCGTAATTAAAATTTGAAACAGTAAAAAATTATTTTTTGAATAATTTACTATAGAAAAGGCAATCCCTGGCGTAATTAAAATTTGCGACACTAAACAATTATTTTTTGAATAATTTACTATAGAAAAGGCAATCCCTGGCGTAATTAAAATTTGCGACACTAAACAATTATTTTTGAATAATTTACTATAGAAAAGGCAATCCCTGGCGTAATTAAAATTTGCGACAATAAACAATTATCTTTTGAATAATTTACTATAGAAAAGGCAATCCCTGGCGTAATTAAAATTTGCGACACTAAACAATTATTTTTTGCAAAATTTACTATAGAAAAGGCAATCCCTGGCGTAATTAAAATTTGCGACAGTATAAAATTATTTTTTGAATAATTTACTATAGAAAAGGCAATCCCTGGCGTAATTAAAATTTGCGACACTAAACAATTATCTCTTGAATAATTTACTATAGAAAAGGAAATCCCTGGCGTAATTAAAATTTGCGACACTAAACAATTATTTTTTGCAAAATTTACTATAGAAAAGGCAATCCCTGGCGTAATTAAAATTTGCGACAGTATAAAATGATTTTTTGCGTATAAAATGATTTTTTTGCAAAATTTACTATAGAAAAGGCAATCCCTGGCGTAATTAAAATTTGCGACACTAAACAATTATTTTTTGAATAATTTACTATAGAAAAGGCAATCCCTGGCGTAATTAAATTTGCGACACTAAACAATTATTTTTGAATAATTTACTATAGAAAAGGCAATCCCTGGCGTAATTAAAATTTGCGACAATAAACAATTATCTTTTGAATAATTTACTATAGAAAAGGCAATCCCTGGCGTAATTAAAATTTGCGACACTAAACAATTATTTTTTGCAAAATTTACTATAGAAAAGGCAATCCCTGGCGTAATTAAAATTTGAGACAGTAAAAAATTATTTTTTGAATAATTTACTATAGAAAAGGCAATCCCTGGCGTAATTAAAATTTGCGACACTAAACAATTATTTTTTGCCAAAATTTACTATAGAAAAGGCAATCCCTGGCGTAATTAAATTTGAGACACTAAACAATTATTTTTTCAAATTTACTATAGAAAAGGCAATCCCTGGCGTAGTTAAAATATGAGACAGTACAAAATTATTTTTTAATAATATACTATAGAAAAGGCAATCCCTGGCGTAATTAAAATTTTGCAACACTAAACAATTATTTTTGCAAAATTTACTATAGAAAAAGGCAATCCCTGGCGTAATTAAAATTGAGACAGTAAAAAATTATTTTTTGAATAATTTACTATAGAAAAGGCAATCCCTGCGTAATTAAATTTTCGACAGTATAAAATTATTTTTTGAATAATTTACTATAGAAAAGGGAATCCCTGGCGTAATTAAAATTTGAGACAGTAAAAAATTATTTTTTGAATAATTTACTATAGAAAAGGCAATCCCTGGCGTAATTAAAATTTGCGACACTAAACAATTATTTTTTGCAAAATTTACTATAGAAAAGGCAATCCCTGGCATAATTAAAATTTGCGACACTAAACATTATTTTTTGCAAATTTACTATAGAAAAGGCAATCCCTGGCGTTATTAAAATTTGAGACAGTAAACAATTATTTTTTGCAAAATTTACTATAGAAAAGGCAATCCCTGGCGTAATTAAAATTTGCGACAGTAAACAATTATTTTTTGAATAATTTACTATAGAAAAGGTAATCCCTGGCGTAATTAAAATTTGAGACACTAAACAA
Organism: Dioctria linearis; assembly: GCA_963930735.1. Taxonomy (NCBI): domain Eukaryota; kingdom Metazoa; phylum Arthropoda; class Insecta; order Diptera; family Asilidae; genus Dioctria; species Dioctria linearis. The sequence goes on along the minus strand of CAWVNZ010001646.1, from coordinate 69,377 downwards.
TTATTTTTGCAAAATTTACTATAGAAAAGGCAATCCCTGGCGTATTAAAATTTGCGACAGTATAAAATTATTTTTTGCAAAATTTACTATAGAAAAGGCAATCCCTGGCGTAATTAAAATTTGAGACAGTAAAAATGAATTTTTGAATAATTTACTATAGAAAAGGCAATCCCTGGCGTAATTAAAATTTGCAACAGTAAAAAATTATTTTTTGAATAATTTACTATAGAAAAGGCAATCCCTGGCGTAATTAAAATTTGCGACAGTAAACAATTATTTTTGCAAAATTTACTATAGAAAAGGCAATCCTGGCGTAATAATATTTGCGACAGTATAAATTATTTTTGAATAATTTACTATAGAAAAGGCAATCCCTGGCGTAATTAAAATTTGAGACACTAAACAATTATTTTTTGCAAAATTTACTATTAGAAAAGGCAATGCCTGGCGTAATTAAAATTTGCGACAGTATAAAATATTTTTTGCAAAATTTACTATAGAAAAGGCAATCCCTGGCGTAATTAAAATTTGAGACAGTAAAAATGAATTTTGAATAATTTACTATAGAAAAGGCAATCCCTGGCGTAATTAAAATTTGCGACACTAAACAATTATTTTTTGAATAATTTACTATAGAAAAGGCAATCCCTGGCGTAATTAAAATTTGCGACACTAAACAATTATTTTTGAATAATTTACTATAGAAAAGGCAATCCCTGGCGTAATTAAAATTTGCGACAATAAACAATTATCTTTTGAATAATTTACTATAGAAAAGGCAATCCCTGGCGTAATTAAAATTTGCGACACTAAACAATTATTTTTTGCAAATTTACTATAGAAAAGGCAATCCCTGGCGTAATTAAAATTTGAGACAGTAAAAAAATTATTTTTTGTATAATTTACTATAGAAAAGGCAATCCCTGGCGTAATTAAAATTTGCGACACTAAACAATTATTTTTTGCAAAATTTACTATAGAAAAGGCAATCCCTGGCGTAATTAAAATTTGAGACACTAAACAATTATTTTTTTCAAAATTTACTATAGAAAAGGCAATCCCTGGCGTAGTTAAAATATGAGACAGTAAAAACTTATTTTTTGAATAATTTACTTAGAAAAGGCAATCCCTGGCGTAATTAAAATTTGCGACACTAAACAATTATTTTTGCAAAATTTACTATAGAAAAGGCAATCCCTGGCGTAATTAAAATTGGAGACAGTAAAAAATTATTTTTGAATAATTTACTATAGAAAAGGCAATCCCTGGCGTAATTAAAATTTGCGACAGTATAAAATTTTTTTTGAATAATTTACTATAGAAAAGGGAATCCCGGGCGTAATTAAAATTTGAAACAGTAAAAAATTATTTTTTGAATAATTTACTATAGAAAAGGCAATCCCTGGCGTAATTAAAATTTGCGACACTAAACAATTATTTTTTGCAAAATTTACTATAGAAAAGGCAATCCCTGGCATAATTAAAATTTGCGACACTAAACAATTATTTTTTGCAAAATTTACTATAGAAAAGGCAATCCCTGGCGTTCATTAAAATTTGAGACAGTAAACAATTATTTTTTGCAAAATTTACTATAGAAAAGGCAATCCCTGGCGTAATTAAAATTTGCGACAGTAAACAATTATTTTTTGAATAATTTACTATAGAAAAGGTAATCCCTGGCGTAATTAAAATTTGAGACACTAAACAATTATTTTTTGCAAAATTTACTATAGAAAAGGCAATCCCTGGCGTAATTAAAATTTGCGACAGTATAAAATTATTTTTTGCAAAATTTACTATAGAAAAGGCAATCCCTGGTGTAATTAAAATTTGAGACAGTAAAAATGAATTTTTGAATAATTTACTATAGAAAAGGCAATCCCTGGCGTAATTAAAATTTGCAACAGTAAAAAATTATTTTTTGAATAATTTACTATAGAAAAGGCAATCCCTGGCGTAATTAAAATTTGCGACAGTAAACAATTATTTTTTGCAAAATTTACTATAGAAAAGGCAATCCCTGGCGTAATTAATATTTGCGACAGTATAAAATTATTTTTTGAATAATTTACTATAGAAAAGGCAATCCTTGGCGTAATTAAAATTTGCGACAGTAAACAATTATTTTTTGAATAATTTACTATAGAAAAGGCAATCCCTGGCGTAATTAAAATTTGCGACAGTAAACAATTATTTTTTGCAAAATTTACTATAGAAAAGGCAATCCCTGGCGTAATTAAAATTTGCGACACTAAACAATTATTTTTTGCAAAATTTACTATAGAAAAGGCAATCCCTGGCGTAATTAAAATTGCGACAGTAAAAAATTATTTTTTGAATAATTTACTATAGAAAAGGTAATCCCTGGCGTAATTAAAATTTGAGACAGTAAAAAATTATTTTTTGCAAAATTTACTATAGAAAAGGCAATCACTGGCGTAACTAAAATTTGAGACAGTAAAAAATTATTTTTTGAATAATTTACTATAGAAAAGGCAATCCCTGGCGTAATTAAAATTTGAGAGAGTAAAAAATTATTTTTTGAATAATTTACTATAGAAAAGGCAATCCCTGGCGTAATTAAAATTTGCGACAGAAAAAATGAATTTTTGAATAATTTACTATAGAAAAGGCAATCCCTGGCGTAATTAAAATTTGAGACAGTAAAAAATTATTTTTTGAATAATTTACTATAGAAAAGGCAATCCCTGGCGTAATTAAAATTTGCGACACTAAACAATTATCTTTTGAATAATTTACTATAGAAAAGGAAATCCCTGGCGTAATTAAAATTTGCGACACTAAACAAGTATTTTTTGCAAAATTTACTATAGAAAAGGCAATCCCTGGCGTAATTAAAATTTGCGACAGTATAAAATGATTTTTTGCAAAATTTACTATAGAAAAGGCAATCCCTGGCGTAATTAAAATTTGCGACACTAAACAATTATTTTTTGAATAATTTACTATAGAAAAGGCAATCCCTGGCGTAATTAAAATTTGCGACACTAAACAATTATTTTTGAATAATTTACTATAGAAAAGGCAATCCCTGGCGTAATTAAAATTTGCGACAATAAACAATTATCTTTTGAATAATTTACTATAGAAAAGGCAATCCCTGGCGTAATTAAAATTTGCGACACTAAACAATTATTTTTTGCAAAATTTACTATAGAAAAGGCAATCCCTGGCGTAATTAAAATTTGAGACAGTAAAAAATTATTTTTTGAATAATTTACTATAGAAAAGGCAATCCCTGGCGTAATTAAAATTTGCGACAGTAAACAATTATTTTTTGAATAATTTACTATAGAAAAGGCAATCCCTGGCGTAATTAAAATTTGCGACAGTAAACAATTATTTTTTGCAAAATTTACTATAGAAAAGGCAATCCCTGGCGTAATTAATATTTGCGACAGTATAAAATTATTTTTTGAATAATTTACTATAGAAAAGGCAATCCTTGGCGTAATTAAAATTTGCGACACTGAACGATTATTTTTTGAATAATTTACTATAGAAAAGGCAATCCCTGGCGTAATTAAAATTTGCGACAGTAAACAATTATTTTTTGCAAAATTTACTATAGAAAAGGCAATCCCTGGCGTAATTAAAATTTGCGACACTAAACAATTATTTTTTGCAAAATTTACTATAGAAAAGGCAATCCCTGGCGTAATTAAAATTTGCGACACTAAACAATTATTTCTTGCAAAATTTACTATAGAAAAGGCAATCCCTGGCGTAATTAAAATTTGCGACACTAAACAATTATTTTTTGAATAATTTACTATAGAAAAGGCAATCCCTGGCGTAATTAAAATTTGCGACAGTAAACAATTATTTTTTGCAAAATTTACTATAGAAAAGGCAATCCCTGGCGTAATTAAAATTTGCGACACTAAACAATTATTTTTTGCAAAATTTACTATAGAAAAGGCAATCCCTGGCGTAATTAAAATTTGCGACAGTAAAAAATTATTTTTTGAATAATTTACTATAGAAAAGGTAATCCCTGGCGTAATTAAAATTTGAGACACTAAACAATTATTTTTTGCAAAATTTACTATAGAAAAGGCAATCCCTGGCGTAATTAAAATTTGCGACAGTATAAGATTATTTTTTGCAAAATTTACTATAGAAAAGGCAATCCCTGGCGTAATTAAAATTTGAGACAGTATAAAATGAATTTTTGAATAATTTACTATAGAAAAGGCAATCCCTGGCGTAATTAAAATTTGCGACAGAAAAAATGAATTTTTGAATAATTTACTATAGAAAAGGCAATCCCTGGCGTAATTCAAATTTGAGACAGTATAAAATTATTTTTTGAATAATTTACTATAGAAAAGGCAATCCCTGGCGTAATTAAAATTTGAGACAGTAAAAAATGAATTTTTGAATAATTTACTATAGAAAAGGCAATCCCTGGCTTAATTAAAATTTGCGACACTAAACAATTATTTTTTGCAAAATTTACTATAGAAAAGGCAATCCCTGGCGTAATTAAAATTTGCGACACTAAACAATTATTTTTTGCAAAATTTACTATAGAAAAGGCAATCCTTGGCGTAATTAAAATTTGCGACACTAAACAATTATTTTTTGAATAATTTACTATAGAAAAGGCAATCCCTGGCGTAATTAAAATTTGAGACAGTATAAAATGAATTTTTGAATAATTTACTATAGAAAAGGCAATCCCTGGCGTAATTAAAATTTGCGACAGAAAAAATGAATTTTTGAATAATTTACTATAGAAAAGGCAATCCCTGGCGTAATTAAAATTTGAGACAGTATAAAATTATTTTTTGAATAATTTACTATAGAAAAGGCAATCCCTGGCGTAATTAAAATTTGAGACAGTAAAAAATTATTTTTTGAATAATTTACTATAGAAAAGGCAATCCCTGGCGTAATTAAAATTTGAGACAGTAAAAAATGAATTTTTGAATTATTTACTATAGAAAAGGCAATCCCTGGCGTAATTAAAATTTGCGACACTAAACAATTATTTTTTGAATAATTTACTATAGAAAAGGCAATCCCTGGCGTAATTAAAATTTCCGACAGTAAACAATTATTTTTTGAATAATTTACTATAGAAAAGGCAATCCCTGGCGTAATTAAAATTTGAGACAGTAAAAAATTATTTTTTGCAAAATTTATTATAGAAATGTAATCCCTGGCGTATTTAAAATTTGCGACACTAAACAATTATTTTTTGCAAAATTTACTATAGAAAAGGCAATCCCTGGCGTAATTAAAATTTGAGACAGTAAAAAATTATTTTTTGAATAATTTACTATAGAAAAGGCAATCCCTGGCGTAATTAAAATTTGCGACACTAAACAATTATTTTTTGCAAAATTTACTATAGAAAAGGCAATCCCTGGCATAATTAAAATTTGCGACAGTAAACAATTATTTTCTGCAAAATTTACTATAGAAAAGGCAATCCCTGGCGTAATTAAAATTTGCGACACTAAACAATTATTTTTTGCAAAATTTACTATAGAAAAGGCAATCCCTGGCGTAATTAAAATTTGCGACAGTAAAAAATTATTTTTTGAATAATTTACTATAGAAAAGGTAATCCCTGGCGTAATTAAAATTTGAGACAGTAAAAAATTATTTTTTGCAAAATTTACTATAGAAAAGGCAATCCCTGGCGTAACTAAAATTTGAGACAGTAAAAAATTATTTTTTGAATAATTTACTATAGAAAAGGCAATCCCTGGCGTAATTAAAATTTGAGACAGTAAAAAATTATTTTTTGAATAATTTACTATAGAAAAGGCAATCCCTGGCGTAATTAAAATTTGCGACACTAAAAAATTATTTTTTGAATAATTTACTATAGAAAAGGCAATCCCTGGCGTAATTAAAATTTGCGACACTAAACAATTATTTTTTGCAAAATTTACTATAGAAAAGTAATCCCTGGCGTAATTAAAATTTGCGACAGTAAAAAATAATTTTTTGAATAATTTACTATAGAAAAGGCAATCCCTGGCGTAATTAAAATTTGAGACAGTAAAAAATTATTTTTTGAATAATTTACTATAGAAAAGGCAATCCCTGGCGTAATTAAAATTTGAGACAGTAAAAAATTATTTTTTGCAAAATTTACTATAGAAAAGGCAATCCCTGGCGTAATTAAAATTTGCGACAGTAAACAATTATTTTTTTAATAATTTACTATAGAAAAGGCAATCCCTGGCGTATTTAAAATTTGCGACACTAAACAATTATTTTTTGCAAAATTTACTATAGAAAAGGCAATCCCTGGCGTAATTAAAATTTGAGACAGTAAAAAATTATTTTTTGAATAATTTACTATAGAAAAGGCAATCCCTGGCGTAAAATTTGCGACACTAAACAATTATTTTTTGCAAAATTTACTATAGAAAAGGCAATCCCTGGCGTAATTAAAATTTGAGACAGTAAAAAATTATTTTTTGAATAATTTACTATAGAAAAGGCAATCCCTGGCGTAATTAAAATTTGCGACAGTATAAAATTATTTTTTGAATAATTTACTATAGAAAAGGCAACCCCTGGCGTAATTAAAATTTGCGACACTAAACAACTATTTTTTGCAAAATTTACTATAGAAAAGGCAATCCCTGGCGTAATTAAAATTTGCGACACTAAACAATTATTTTTTGGAAAATTTACTATAGAAAAGGCAATCCCTGGCGTAATTAAAATTTGCGACACTAAAAAATTATTTTTTGAATAATTTACTATAGAAAAGGCAATCCCTGGCGTAATTAAAATTTAAGACAGTAAAAAATTATTTTTTGAATAATTTACTATAGAAAAGGCAATCCCTGGCGTAATTAAAATTTGAGACAGTAAAAAATTATTTTTTGAATAATTTACTATAGAAAAAGCAATCCCTGGCGTAATTAAAATTTGCGACAGCAAACAATTATTTTTTGAATAATTTACTATAGAAAAGGCAATCCCTGGCGTAATTAAAATTTGCGACAGTAAACAATTATTTTTTGCAAAATTTACTATAGAAAAGGCAATCCCTGGCGTAATTAAAATTTGAGACACTAAATAATTATTTTTTGCAAAATTTACTATAGAAAAGGCAATCCCTGGCGTAATTAAAATTTGCGACAGTAAAAAATTATTTTTTGAATAATTTACTATAGAAAAGGCAATCCCTGGCGTAATTAAAATTTGAGACAGTAAAAAATTATTTTTTGCAAAATTTACTATAGAAAAGGCAATCCCTGGCGTAATTAAAATTTGCGACACTAAAAAATTATTTTTTGAATAATTTACTATAGAAAAGGCAATCCCTGGCGTAATTAAAATTTGCGACACTAAAAAATTATTTTTTGAATAATTTACTATAGAAAAGGCAATCCCTGGCGTAATTAAAATTTGCGACACTAAACAATTATTTTTTGCAAAATTTACTATAGAAAGTAATCCCTGGCGTAATTAAAATTTGAGACAGTAAAAAATTATTTTTTGCAAAATTTACTATAGAAAAGGCAATCCCTGGCGTAATTAAAATTTGCGACACTAAAAAATTATTTTTTGAATAATTTACTATAGAAAAGGCAATCCCTGGCGTAATTAAAATTTGAGACAGTAAAAAATTATTTTTTGCAAAATTTACTATAGAAAAGTAATCCCTGGCGTAATTAAAATTTGCGACACTAAAAAATTATTTTTTGAATAATTTACTATAGAAAGGCAATCCCTGGCGTAATTAAAATTTGAGACAGTAAAAAATTATTTTTTGCAAAATTTACTATAGAAAAGGCAATCCCTGGCGTAATTAAAATTTGAGATAGTAAAAAATTATTTTTTGAATAATTTACTATAGAAAAGGCAATCCCTGGCGTAATTAAAATTTGAGACAGTAAAAAATTATTTTTTGCACAATTTACTATAGAAAAGGCAATCCCTGGCGTAATTAAAATTTGCGACAGTAAACAATTATTTTTTGAATAATTTACTATAGAAAAGGCAATCCCTGGCGTAATTAAAATTTGGAACAGTAAAAAATTATTTTTTGAATAATTTACTATAGAAAAGGCAATCCCTGGCGTAATTAAAATTTGAGACAGTAAAAAATTATTTTTTGCAAAACTTACTATAGAAAAGGCAATCCCTGGCGTAACTAAAATTTGCGACACTAAACAATTATTTTTTGCAAAATTTACTATAGAAAAGGCAATCCCTGGCGTAATTAAAATTTGCGACACTAAACAATTATTTTTTGAATAATTTACTATGGAAAAGGCAATCCCTGGCGTAATTAAAATTTGAGACAGTATAAAATGAATTTTTGAATAATTTACTATAGAAAAGGCATCCCTGGCGTAATTAAAATTTGCGACAGAAAAAATGAATTTTTGAATAATTTACTATAGAAAAGGCAATCCCTGGCGTAATTAAAATTTGAGACAGTATAAAATTATTTTTTGAATAATTTACTATAGAAAAGGCATTCCCTGGCGTAATTAAAATTTGAGACAGTAAAAATTATTTTTTGAATAATTTACTATAGAAAAGGCAATCCCTGGCGTAATTAAAATTTGAGACAGTAAAAAATGAATTTTTGAATTATTTACTATAGAAAAGGCAATCCCTGGCGTAATTAAAATTTGCGACACTAAACAATTATTTTTTGAATAATTTACTATAGAAAAGGCAATACCTGGCGTAATTAAAATTTCCGACAGTAAACAATTATTTTTTGAATAATTTACTATAGAAAAGGCAATCCCTGGCGTAATTAAAATTTGAGACAGTAAAAAATTATTTTTTGCAAAATTTACTATAGAAATGCAATCCCTGGCGTATTTAAAATTTGCGACACTAAACAATTATTTTTTGCAAAATTTACTATAGAAAAGGCAATCCCTGGCGTAATTAAAATTTGAGACAGTAAAAAATTATTTTTTGAATAATTTACTATAGAAAAGGCAATCCCTGGCGTAATTAAATTTGCGACACTAAACAATTATTTTTTGCAAAATTTACTATAGAAAAGGCAATCCCTGGCGTAATTAAAATTTGCGACACTAAACAATTATTTTTCGCAAAATTTACTATAGAAAAGGCAATCCCTGGCGTAATTAAAATTTGCGACAGTAAAAAATTATTTTTTGAATAATTTACTATAGAAAAGGTAATCCCTGGCGTAATTAAAATTTGAGACAGTAAAAAATTATTTTTTGCAAAATTTACTATAGAAAAGGCAATCCCTGGCGTAACTAAAATTAGAGACAGTAAAAAAATTATTTTTTGAATAATTTACTATAGAAAAGGCAATCCCTGGCGTAATTAAAATTTGAGACAGTAAAAAATTATTTTTTGAATAATTTACTATAGAAAAGGCAATCCCTGGCGTAATTAAAATTTGCGACACTAAAAAATTATTTTTTGAATAATTTACTATAGAAAAGGCAATCCCTGGCGTAATTAAAATTTGCGACACTAAACAATTATTTTTTGCAAAATTTACTATAGAAAAGTAATCCCTGGCGTAATTAAAATTTGCGACAGTAAAAAATAATTTTTTGAATAATTTACTATAGAAAAGGCAATCCCTGGCGTAATTAAAATTTGAGACAGTAAAAAATTATTTTTTGAATAATTTACTATAGAAAAGGCAATCCCTGGCGTAATTAAAATTTGAGACAGTAAAAAATTATTTTTTGCAAAATTTACTATAGAAAAGGCAATCCTGGCGTAATTAAAATTGCGACAGTAAACAATTATTTTTTTAATAATTTACTATAGAAAAGGCAATCCCTGCGTATTTAAAATTTGCGACACTAAACAATTATTTTTTGCAAAATTTACTATAGAAAAGGCAATCCCTGGCGTAATTAAAATTTGAGACAGTAAAAAATTATTTTTTGAATAATTTACTATAGAAAAGGCAATCCCTGGCGTAATTAAAATTTGCGACACTAAACAATTATTTTTTTGCAAAATTTACTATAGAAAAGGCAATCCCTGGCGTAATTAAATTTGAGACAGTAAAAAATTATTTTTTGAATAATTTACTATAGAAAAGGCAATCCCTGGTGTAATTAAATTTGCGACACTAAACAATTATTTTTTGGAAAATTTACTATAGAAAAGGCAATCCCCTGGCGTAATTAAAATTTGCGACACTAAAAATTATTTTTTGAATAATTTACTATAGAAAAGGCAATCCCTGGCGTAATTAAAATTTAAGACAGTAAAAAATTATTTTTTGAATAATTTACTATAGAAAAGGCAATCCCTGGCGTAATTAAAATTTGAGACAGTAAAAAATTATTTTTTGAATAATTTACTATAGAAAAAGCAATCCCTGGCGTAATTAAAATTTGCGACAGCAAACAATTATTTTTTGAATAATTTACTATAGAAAAGGCAATCCCTGGCGTAATTAAAATTTGCGACAGTAAACAATTATTTTTTGCAAAATTTACTATAGAAAAGGCAATCCCTGGCGTAATTAAAATTTGAGACACTAAATAATTATTTTTGCAAAATTTACTATAGAAAAGGCAATCCCTGGCGTAATTAAAATTTGCGACAGTAAAAATTATTTTTTGAATAATTTACTATAGAAAAGGCAATCCCTGGCGTAATTAAAATTTGAGACAGTAAAAAATTATTTTTTGCAAAATTTACTATAGAAAAGGCAATCCCTGGCGTAATTAAAATTTGCGACACTAAAAATTGTTTTTTGAATAATTTACTATAGAAAAGGCAATCCCTGGCGTAATTAAATTTGCGACACTAAACAATTATTTTTTGCAAAATTACTATAGAAAAGTAATCCCTGGCGTAATTAAAATTTGAGACAGTAAAAAATTATTTTTTGCAAAATTTACTATAGAAAAAGGCATCCCTGGCGTAATTAAAATTTGCGACACTAAAAAATTATTTTTTGAATAATTTACTATAGAAAAGGCAATCCCTGGCGTAATTAAAATTTGAGACAGTAAAAAATTATTTTTGCAAATTTACTATAGAAAAGGGCAATCCTGGCGTAATTAAAATTTGCGACACTAAAAAATTATTTTTGAATAATTTACTATAGAAAAGGCAATCCCTGGCGTAATTAAAATTTGAGACAGTAAAAAATTATTTTTGCAAAATTTACTATAGAAAAGGCAATCCCTGGCGTAATTAAAATTTGAGATAGTAAAAATTATTTTTGAATAATTACTATAGAAAAGCAATCCCTGGCGTAATTAAAATTTGAGACAGTAAAAAATAATTTTTTGCACAATTTACTATAGAAAAGGCAATCCTGGCGTAATTAAAATTTGCGACAGTAAACAATTATGTTTTGAATAATTTACTATAGAAAAGGCAATCCCTGGCGTAATTAAAATTTGCAACAGTAAAAAATTATTTTTTGAATAATTTACTATAGAAAAGGCAATCCCTGGCGTAATTAAAATTTGAGACAGTAAAAAATTATTTTTTGAATAATTTACTATGGAAAATGCAATCCCTGGCGTATTTAAAATTTGCAACAGTAAAAAATTATTTTTTGAATAATTTACTATAGAAAAGGCAATCCCTGGCGTAATAAATTTGAGACAGTAAAAAATTATTTTTTGAATAATTTACTATAGAAAAGGCAATCCCTGGCTTATTAAAATTTGCGACACTAAACAATTATTTTTTGCAAAATTTACTATAGAAAAGGCAATCCCTGGCGTAATTAAAATTTGAGACAGTAAAAAATTATTTTTTGATTAATTTACTATAGAAAAGGCAATCCCTGGCGTAATTAAAATTTGCGACACTAAACAATTATTTTTTGCAAAATTTACTATAGAAAAGGCAATCCCTGGCGTAATTAAATTTGAGACAGTAATAAATTATTTTTTGAATAATTTACTATAGAAAAGGCAATCCCTGGCGTAATTAAAATTTGCGACAGTATAAAATTATTTTTTTAATAATTTACTATAGAAAAGGCAATCCCTGGCGTAATTAAAATTTGCGTCACTAAAAAATTATTTTTTGCAAAATTTACTATAGAAAGGCAATCCCTGGCGTAATTAAAATTTGCGACCACTAAAACAATTATTTTTTGCAAAATTTACTATAGAAAAGGCAATCTCTGGCGTAATTAAAATTTAAGACAGTAAAAAATTATTTTTTGAATATTTACTATAGAAAAGGCAATCCCTGGCGTAATTAAAATTTGAGACAGTAAAAAATTATTTTTGAATAATTTACTATAGAAAAAGCAATCCCTGGCGTAATTAAAATTGCGACAGCAAACAATTATTTTTTGAATAATTTACTATAGAAAAGAGCAATCCCTGGCGTAATTAAAATTTGCGACAGTAAACCATTATTTTTTGCAAATTTACTATAGAAAAGGCAATCCCTGGCGTAATTAAAATTTGAGACACTAAACAATTATTTTTTGAATAATTTACTATAGAAAAAGCAATCCCTGGCGTAATTAAAATTTGCGACAGCAAACAATTATTTTTTGAATAATTTACTATAGAAAAGAGCAATCCTGGCGTAATTAAAATTTGCGACACTAAACAATTATTTTTTGCAAAATTGACTATAGAAAAGGCAATCCCTGGCGTAATTAAAATTTGAGACAGTAAAAAATTATTTTTTGAATAATTTACTATAGAAAAGGCAATCCCTGGCGTAATTAAAATTGCGACAGTATAAAATTATTTTTTGAATAATTTACTATAGAAAAGGCAATCCCTGGCGTAATTACAATTTGAGAGAGTAAAAAATTATTTTTTGAATAATTTACTATAGAAAAGGCAATCCCTGGCGTATTTAAAATTTGCGACACTAAACAATTATTTTTTGCAAATTTACTATAGAAGAAGGCAATCCCTGGCGTAATTAAAATTCCGACAGTATAAAAATATTTTTTGCAAAATTTACTATAGAAAAGGCAATCCCTGGCGTATTAAAATTTGAGACACTAAACAATTATTTTTTGCAAAATTTACTATAGAAAAGGCAATCCCCGGCGTAATTAAAATTTGCGACAGTAAAAAATTATTTTTTGAATAATTTACTATAGAAAAGGCAATCCCTGGCGTAATTAAAATTTGAGACAGTAAAAAATTATTTTTTGCAAAATTTACTATAGAAAAGGCAATCCTGGCGTAATTAAAATTTGCGACAAACTAAACAATTATTTTTTGCAAAATTTACTATAGAAAAGGCAATCCCTGGCGTAATTAAAATTTGCGACACTAAACAATTATTTTTTGCAAAATTTACTATACAAAAGGCAATCCCTGGCGTAATTAAAATTTGAGACACTAAACAATTATTTTTGGCAAAATTTACTATAGAAAAGGCAATCCCTGGCGTAATTAAAATTTGAGACAGTAAAAAATTATTTTTTGAATAATTTACTATAGAAAAGGCAATCCCTGCGTAATTAAAATTTGCGACACTAAAACAATTATTTTTGCAAAAATTTACTGTAGAAAGGCAATCCCTGGCGTAATTAAAATTTGAGACAGTAAAAAATTTTTTTTTTGAATAATTTACTATAGAAAAGGCAATCCCAGGCGTAATTAAAATTTGCGACAGTATAAAATTATTTTTTGAATAATTTACTATAGAAAAGGCAACCCCTGGCGTAATTAAAATTTGCGACACTAAACAATTATTTTTTGCAAAATTTACTATAGAAAAGGCAATCCCTGGCGTAATTAAATTTGCGACACTAAACAATTATTTTTTGCAAAATTTACTATAGAAAAGGCAATCCCTGGCGTAATTAAAATTTAAGACAGTAAAAATTATTTTTTGAATAATTTACTATAGAAAAGGCAATCCCTGGCGTAATTAAAATTTGAGACAGTAAAAAATTATTTTTTGAATAATTTACTATAGAAAAAGCAATCCCTGGCGTAATTAAAATTTGCGACAGCAAACAATTATTTTTTGAATAATTTACTATAGAAAAGGCAATCCCTGGCGTGATTAAAATTTGCGACAGTAACAATTATTTTTTGCAAAATTTACTATAGAAAAGGCAATCCCTGGCGTAATTAAATTTGAGACAACTAAATAATTATTTTTTGCAAAATTTACTATAGAAAAGGCAATCCCTGGCGTAATTAAAATTTGCGACAGTAAAAAATTATTTTTTTAATAATTTACTATAGAAAAGGCAATCCCTGGCGTAATTAAAATTTGAGACATTAAAAAATTATTTTTGCAAAATTTACTATAGAAAAGGCAATCCCTGGCGTAATTAAAATTTGCGACACTAAACAATTATTATTTGCAAAATTTACTATAGAAATGCAATCCCTGGCGTAATTAAAATTTGCGACACTAAAAAATTATTTTTTGAATAATTTACTATAGAAAAGGCAATCCCTGGCGTAATTAAAATTTGCGACACTAAACAATTATTTTTTTGCAAAATTTACTATACAAAAGTAATCCCTGGCGTAATTAAAATTTGCGACAATAAAAATAATTTTTTGAATAATTTACTATAGAAAAGTCAATCCCTGGCGTAATTAAAATTTGAGACAGTAAAAAATTATCTTTTGAATAATTTACTATAGAAAAGGCAATCCCCTGGCGTAATTAAAATTGAGACAGTAAAAAATTATTTTTTGGACAATTTACTATAGAAAAGGCAATCCCTGGCGTAATTCAAATTTGCGACAGTAAACAATTATTTTTTGAATAATTTACTATAGAAAAGTCAATCCCTGGCGTAATTAAATTGGCAACAGTAAAAAATTATTTTTTGAATAATTTACTATAGAAAAGGCAATCCCTGGCGTAATTAAAATTTGAAACAGTAAAAAATTATTTTTTGATAATTTACTATAGAAAATGCAATCCCTGGCGTATTTAAAATTTGCAACAATAAAAAATTATTTTTGAAAAATTTACTATAGAAAAGGCAATCCCTGGCGTAATTAAAATTTGAGACAGTAAAAAATTATTTTTTAATAATTTACTATAGAAAAGGCAATCCCTGGCGTATTTAAAATTTGCGACACTAAACAATTATTTTTTGCAAAATTTACTATAGAAAAGGCAATCCCTGACGTAATTAAAATTTGAGACAGTAAAAAATTATTTTTTGAATAATTTACTATAGAAAAGGCAATCCCTGGCGTAATTAAAATTTGCGACACTAAACAATTATTTTTTGCAAAATTTACTATAGAAAAGGCAATCCCTGGCGTAATTAAATTGAGACAGTAAAAAATTATTTTTGAATAATTTACTATAAAAAAGGCAATCCCTGGCGTAATTAAATTTGCGACAGTATAAAATTATTTTTTGAATAATTTACTATAGTAAAGGCAATCCCAGGCGTAATTAAAATTTGCGACACTAAACAATTATTTTTTGCAAAATTTACTATAGAAAAGGCAATCCCTGGCGTAATTAAAATTTGCGACACTAAACAATTATTTTTTGCAAAATTTACTATAGAAAAGGCAATCCCTGGCGTAATTAAAATTTAAGACAGTAAAAAATTATTTTTTGAATAATTTACTATAGAAAAGGCAATCCCTGGCGTAAAATTTGAGACAGTAAAAAATTATTTTTTGAATAATTTACTATAGAAAAAGCAATCCCTGGCGTAATTAAAATTTGCGACAGCAAACAATTATTTTTTGAATAATTTACTATAGAAAAGGCAATCCCTGGCGTAATTAAAATTTGCGACAGTAAACAATTATTTTTTGCAAAATTTACTATAGAAAAGGCAATCCCTGACGTAATTAAAATTTGAGACAGTAAAAAATTATTTTTTGCAAAATTTACTATAGAAAAGGCAATCCCTGGCGTAATTAAAATTTGCGACACTAAACAATTATTTTTTGCAAAATTTACTATAGAAAAGGCAATCCCTGGCGTAATTAAAATTTGCGACACTAAACAATTATTTTTTGCAAAATTTACTATAGAAAAGGCAATCCCTGGCGTAATTAAAATTTGAGACTGTAAAAAATTATTTTTTGAATAATTTACTATAGAAAAGGCAATCCCTGGCGTAATTAAAATTTGCGACACTAAACAATTATTTTTTGCAAAATTTACTATAGAAAAGGCAATCCCTGGCGTAATTAAAATTTGAGACAGTAAAAAATTATTTTTTGAATAATTTACTATAGAAAAGGCAATCCCTGGCGTAATTAAAATTTGCGACAGTATAAAATTATTTTTTGAATAATTTACTATAGAAAAGGCAATCCCTGGCGTAATTAAAATTTGAGACAGTAAAAAATTATTTTTTGAATAATTTACTATAGAAACGGCAATCCCTGGCGTATTTAAAATTTGCGACACTAAACAATTATTTTTTGCAAAATTTACTATAGAAAAGGCAATCCCTGGCGTAATTAAAATTTCCGACAGTATAAAATTATTTTTTGCAAAATTTACTATAGAAAAGGCAATCCCTGGCGTAATTAAAATTTGAGACACTAAACAATTATTTTTTGCAAAATTTACTATAGAAAAAAGCAATCCCCGGCGTAATTAAAATTTGCGACAGTAAAAAATTATTTTTTGAATAATTTACTATAGAAAAGGCAATCCCTGGCGTAATTAAAATTTGCGACACTAAACAATTATTTTTTGCAAAATTTACTATAGAAAAGGCAATCCCTGGCGTAATTAAAATTTGCGACACTAAACAATTATTTTTTGCAAAATTTACTATAGAAAAGGCAATCCCTGGCGTAATTAAAATTTCAGACAGTAAAAAATTATTTTTTGCAAAATTTACTATAGAAAAGGCAATCCCTGGCGTAATTAAAATTTGAGACACTAAACAATTATTTTTTGCAAAATTTACTATAGAAAAGGCAATCCCTGGCGTAATTAAAATTTGCGACAGTAAAAAATTATTTTTTGAATAATTTACTATAGAAAAGGCAATCCCTGGCGTAATTAAAATTTGCGACAGTATAAAATTATTTTTTGAATAATTTCCTATAGAAAAGGCAATCCCTGGCGTAATTAAAATTTGCGACACTAAACAATTATTTTTTGCAAAATTTACTATAGAAAAGGCAATCCCTGGCGTAATTAAAATTTGAGACAGTAAAAAATTATTTTTTGCAAAATTTACTATAGAAAAGGCAATCCCTGGCGTAATTAAAATTTGCGACACTAAACAATTATTTTTTGCAAAATTTACTATAGAAAAGGCAATCCCTGGCGTAATTAAAATTTGCGACACTAAACAATTATTTTTTGCAAAATTTACTATAGAAAAGGCAATCCCTGGCGTAATTAAAATTTGAGACAGTAAAAAATTATTTTTTGCAAAATTTACTATAGAAAAGGCAATCCCTGGCGTAATTAAAATTTGAGACACTAAACAATTATTTTTTGCAAAATTTACTATAGAAAAGGCAATCCCTGGCGTAATTAAAATTTGCGACAGTAAAAAATTATTTTTTGAATAATTTACTATAGAAAAGGCAATCCCTGGCGTAATTAAAATTTGCGACAGTATAAAATTATTTTTTGAATAATTTCCTATAGAAAAGGCAATCCCTGGCGTAATTAAAATTTGAAACAGTAAAAAATTATTTTTTGAATAATTTACTATAGAAAAGGCAATCCCTGGCGTATTTAAAATTTGCGACACTAAACAATTATTTTTTGCAAAATTTACTATAGAAAAGGCAATCCCTGGCGTAATTAAAATTTCCGACAGTATAAAATTATTTTTTGAATAATTTCCTATAGAAAAGGCAATCCCTGGCGTAATTAAAATTTGAAACAGTAAAAAATTATTTTTTGAATAATTTACTATAGAAAAGGCAATCCCTGGCGTATTTAAAATTTGCGACACTAAACAATTATTTTTTGCAAAATTTACTATAGAAAAGGCAATCCCTGGCGTAATTAAAATTTCCGACAGTATAAAATTATTTTTTGCAAAATTTACTATAGAAAAGGCAATCCCTGGCGTAATTAAAATTTGCGACACTAAACAATTATTTTTTGAATAATTTACTATAGAAAAGGCAATCCCTGGCGTAATTAAAATTTGCGACACTAAACAATTATGTTTTGCAAAATTTACTATAGAAAAGGCAATCCCTGGCGTAATTAAAATTTGAGACAGTAAAAAATTATTTTTTGCAAAATTTACTATAGAAAAGGCAATCCCTGGCGTAATTAAAATTTGCGACACTAAACAATTATTTTTTGCAAAATTTACTATAGAAAAGGCAATCCCTGGCGTAATTAAAATTTGCGACACTAAACAATTATTTTTTGCAAAATTTACTATAGAAAAGGCAATCCCTGGCGTAATTAAAATTTGAGACAGTAAAAAATTATTTTTTGCAAAATTTACTATAGAAAAGGCAATCCCTGGCGTAATTAAAATTTGAGACACTAAACAATTATTTTTTGCAAAATTTACTATAGAAAAGGCAATCCCTGGCGTAATTAAAATTTGCGACAGTAAAAAATTATTTTTTGAATAATTTACTATAGAAAAGGCAATACCTGGCGTAATTAAAATTTGCGACAGTATAAAATTATTTTTTGAATAATTTCCTATAGAAAAGGCAATCCCTGGCGTAATTAAAATTTGAAACAGTAAAAAATTATTTTTTGAATAATTTACTATAGAAAAGGCAATCCCTGGCGTATTTAAAATTTGCGACACTAAACAATTATTTTTTGCAAAATTTACTATAGAAAAGGCAATCCCTGGCGTAATTAAAATTTCCGACAGTATAAAATTATTTTTTGCAAAATTTACTATAGAAAAGGCAATCCCTGGCGTAATTAAAATTTGAGACACTAAACAATTATTTTTTGCAAAATTTACTATAGAAAAGGCAATCCCCGGCGTAATTAAAATTTGCGACAGTAAAAAATTATTTTTGAATAATTTACTATAGAAAAGGCAATCCCTGGCGTAATTAAAATTTGAGAAAGTAAAAAATTATTTTTTGCAAAATTTACTATAGAAAAGGCAATCCCTGGCGTAATTAAAATTTGCGACACTAAACAATTATTTTTTGCAAAATTTACTATAGAAAAGGCAATCCCTGGCGTAATTAAAATTTGCGACACTAAACAATTATTTTTTGCAAAATTTACTATAGAAAAGTCAATCCCTGGCGTAACTAAATTTGGGACAGTAAAAAATTATTTTTTGAATAATTTACTATAGAAAAGGCAATCCCTGGCGTAATTAAAATTTGCGACACTAAACAATTATTTTTTGAATAATTTACTATAGAAAAGGCAATCCCTGGCGTAATTAAAATTTGAGACAGTAAAAAATTATTTTTTTCAAAATTTACTATAGAAAAGCCAATCCCTGGCGTAATTAAAATTTGCGACACTAAACAATTATTTTTTGCAAAATTTACTATAGAAAAGGCAATCCCTGGCGTAATTAAAATTTCCGACAGTATAAAATTATTTTTTGCAAAATTTACTATAGAAAAGGCAATCCCTGGCGTAATTAAAATTTGAGACACTAAACAATTATTTTTTGCAAAATTTACTATAGAAAAAAGCAATCCCCGGCGTAATTAAAATTTGCGGCAGTAAAAAATTATTTTTTGAATAATTTACTATAGAAAAGGCAATCCCTGGCGTAATTAAAATTTGAGACAGTAAAAAATTATTTTTTTCAAAATTTACTATAGAAAAGGCAATCCCTGGCGTAATTAAAATTTGCGACACTAAACAATTATTTTTTGCAAAATTTACTATAGAAAAGGCAATCCCTGGCGTAATTAAAATTTGCGACACTAAACAATTATTTTTTGCAAAATTTACTATAGAAAAGGCAATCCCTGGCGTAAATAAAATTTGAGACAGTAAAAAATTATTTTTTGCAAAATTTACTATAGAAAAGGCAATCCCTGGCGTAATTAAAATTTGAGACACTAAACAATTATTTTTTGCAAAATTTACTATAGAAAAGGCAATCCCTGGCGTAATTAAAATTTGCGACAGTAAAAAATTATTTTTTGAATAATTTACTATAGAAAAGGCAATCCCTGGCGTAATTAAAATTTGCGACAGTATAAAATTATTTTTTGAATAATTTCCTATAGAAAAGGCAATCCCTGGCGTAATTAAAATTTGAAACAGTAAAAAATTATTTTTTGAATAATTTACTATAGAAAAGGCAATCCCTGGAGTATTTAAAATTTGCGACACTAAACAATTATTTTTTGCAAAATTTACTATAGAAAAGGCAATCCCTGGCGTAATTAAAATTTCCGACAGTATAAAATTATTTTTTGCAAAATTTACTATAGAAAAGGCAATCCCTGGCGTAATTAAAATTTGCGACACTAAACAATTATTTTTTGAATAATTTACTATAGAAAAGGCAATCCCTGGCGTAATTAAAATTTGCGACACTAAACAATTATTTTTTGCAAAATTTACTATAGAAAAGGCAATCCCTGGCGTAATTAAAATTTGAGACAGTAAAAAATTATTTTTTGCAAAATTTACTATAGAAAAGGCAATCCCTGGCGTAATTAAAATTTGCGACACTAAACAATTATTTTTTGCAAAATTTACTATAGAAAAGGCAATCCCTGGCGTAATTAAAATTTGCGACACTAAACAATTATTTTTTGCAAAATTTACTATAGAAAAGGCAATCCCTGGCGTAATTAAAATTTGAGACAGTAAAAAATTATTTTTTGCAAAATTTACTATAGAAAAGGCAATCCCTGGCGTAATTAAAATTTGAGACACTAAACAATTATTTTTTGCAAAATTTACTATAGAAAAGGCAATCCCTGGCGTAATTAAAATTTGCGACAGTAAAAAATTATTTTTTGAATAATTTACTATAGAAAAGGCAATCCCTGGCGTAATTAAAATTTGCGACAGTATAAAATTATTTTTTGAATAATTTCCTATAGAAAAGGCAATCCCTGGCGAAATTAAAATTTGAAACAGTAAAAAATTATTTTTTGAATAATTTACTATAGAAAAGGCAATCCCTGGCGTATTTAAAATTTGCGACACTAAACAATTATTTTTTGCAAAATTTACTATAGAAAAGGCAATCCCTGGCGTAATTAAAATTTCCGACAGTATAAAATTATTTTTTGAATAATTTCCTATAGAAAAGGCAATCCCTGGCGTAATTAAAATTTGAAACAGTAAAAAATTATTTTTTGAATAATTTACTATAGAAAAGGCAATCCCTGGCGTATTTAAAATTTGCGACACTAAACAATTATTTTTTGCAAAATTTACTATAGAAAAGGCAATCCCTGGCGTAATTAAAATTTCCGACAGTATAAAATTATTTTTTGCAAAATTTACTATAGAAAAGGCAATCCCTGGCGTAATTAAAATTTGCGACACTAAACAATTATTTTTTGAATAATTTACTATAGAAAAGGCAATCCCTGGCGTAATTAAAATTTGCGACACTAAACAATTATTTTTTGCAAAATTTACTATAGAAAAGGCAATCCCTGGCGTAATTAAAATTTGAGACAGTAAAAAATTATTTTTTGCAAAATTTACTATAGAAAAGGCAATCCCTGGCGTAATTAAAATTTGCGACACTAAACAATTATTTTTTGCAAAATTTACTATAGAAAAGGCAATCCCTGGCGTAATTAAAATTTGCGACACTAAACAATTATTTTTTGCAAAATTTACTATAGAAAAGGCAATCCCTGGCGTAATTAAAATTTGAGACAGTAAAAAATTATTTTTTGCAAAATTTACTATAGAAAAGGCAATCCCTGGCGTAATTAAAATTTGAGACACTAAACAATTATTTTTTGCAAAATTTACTATAGAAAAGGCAATCCCTGGCGTAATTAAAATTTGCGACAGTAAAAAATTATTTTTTGAATAATTTACTATAGAAAAGGCAATCCCTGGCGTAATTAAAATTTGCGACAGTATAAAATTATTTTTTGAATAATTTCCTATAGAAAAGGCAACCCCTGGCGTAATTAAAATTTGAAACAGTAAAAAATTATTTTTTGAATAATTTACTATAGAAAAGGCAATCCCTGGCGTATTTAAAATTTGCGACACTAAACAATTATTTTTTGCAAAATTTACTATAGAAAAGGCAATCCCTGGCGTAATTAAAATTTCCGACAGTATAAAATTATTTTTTGCAAAATTTACTATAGAAAAGGCAATCCCTGGCGTAATTAAAATTTGAGACACTAAACAATTATTTTTTGCAAAATTTACTATAGAAAAGGCAATCCCCGGCGTAATTAAAATTTGCGACAGTAAAAAAATTATTTTTGAATAATTTACTATAGAAAAGGCAATCCCTGGCGTAATTAAAATTTGAGAAAGTAAAAAATTATTTTTTGCAAAATTTACTATAGAAAAGGCAATCCCTGGCGTAATTAAAATTTGCGACACTAAACAATTATTTTTTGCAAAATTTACTATAGAAAAGGCAATCCCTGGCGTAATTAAAATTTGCGACACTAAACAATTATTTTTTGCAAAATTTACTATAGAAAAGTCAATCCCTGGCGTAACTAAATTTGGGACAGTAAAAAATTATTTTTTGAATAATTTACTATAGAAAAGGCAATCCCTGGCGTAATTAAAATTTGCGACACTAAACAATTATTTTTTGAATAATTTACTATAGAAAAGGCAATCGCTGGCGTAATTAAAATTTGCGACACTAAACAATTATTTTTTGCAAAATTTACTATAGAAAAGGCAATCCCTGGCGCAATTAAAATTTGCGACAGTATAAAATGATTTTTTGCAAAATTTACTATAGAAAAGGCAATCCCTGGCGTAATTAAAATTTGCGACACTAAACAATTATTTTTTGAATAATTTACTATAGAAAAGGCAATCCCTGGCGTAATTAAAATTTGCGACACTAAACAATTATTTTTTGAATAATTTACTATAGAAAAGGCAACCCCTGGCGTAATTAAAATTTGCGACACTAAACAATTATTTTTTGAATAATTTACTATAGAAAAGGCAATCCCTGGCGCTATTAAAATTTGCGAAACTAAACAATTATTTTTTGCAAAATTTACTATAGAAAAGGCAATCCCTGGCGTAATTAAAATTTGCGACACTAAACAATTATTTTTTGCAAAATTTACTATAGAAAAGGCAATCCATGGCGTAATTAAAATTTGAGACAGTAAAAAATTATTTTTTGAATAATTTACTATAGAAAAGGCAATACCTGGCGTAATTAAAATTTGCGACACTAAACAATTATTTTTTGCAAAATTTACTATAGAAAAGGCAATCCCTGGCGTAATTAAAATTTGAGACAGTAAAAAATTATTTTTTGGATAATTTACTATAGAAAAGGCAATCCCTGGCGTAATTAAAATTTGCGACAGTATAAAATTATTTTTTGAATAATTTACTATAGAAAAGGCAATCCCTGGCGTAATTAAAATTTGAGACAGTAAAAAATTATTTTTTGAATAATTTACTATAGAAAAGGCAATCCCTGGCGTATTTAAAATTTGCGACACTAAACAATTATTTTTTGCAAAATTTTACTATAGAAAAGGCAATCCCTGGCGTAATTAAAATTTCCGACAGTATAAAATTATTTTTTGCAAAATTTACTATAGAAAAGGCAATCCCTGGCGTAATTAAAATTTGAGACACTAAACAATTATTTTTTGCAAAATTTACTATAGAAAAGACAATCCCCGGCGTAATTAAAATTTGCGACAGTAAAAAATTATTTTTTGAATAATTTACTATAGAAAAGGCAATCCCTGGCGTAATTAAAATTTGAGACAGTAAAAAATTATTTTTTGCAAAATTTACTAAAGAAAAGGCAATCCCTGGCGTAATTAAAATTTGCGACACTAAACAATTATTTTTTGCAAAATTTACTATAGAAAAGGCAATACCTGGCGTAATTAAAATTTGCGACAGTAAAAAATTATTTTTTGAATAATTTACTATAGAAAAGGCAATCCCTGGCGTAATTAAAATTTGAGAGAGTAAAAAATTATTTTTTGCAAAATTTACTATAGAAAAGGCAATCCCTGGCGGAATTAAAATTTGCGACACTAAACAATTATTTTTTGCAAAATTTACTATAGAAAAGGCAATCCCTGGCGTAATTAAAATTTGCGACACTAAACAATTATTTTTTGCAAAATTTACTATAGAAAAGGCAATCCCTGGCGTAATTAAAATTTGCGACACTAAACAATTATTTTTTGCAAAATTTACTATAGAAAAGGCAATCCCTGGCGTAATTAAAATTTGCGACACTAAACAATTATTTTTTGCAAAATTTACTATAGAAAAGGCAATCCCTGGCGTAACTAAATTTGAGACAGTAAAAAATTATTTTTTGAATAATTTACTATAGAAAAGGCAATCCCTGGCGTAATTAAAATTTGCGACACTAAACAATTATTTTTTGAATAATTTACTATAGAAAAGGCAATCCCTGGCGTAATTAAAATTTGCGACACTAAACAATTATGTTTTGCAAAATTTACTATAGAAAAGGCAATCCCTGGCGTAATTAAAATTTGAGACAGTAAAAAATTATTTTTTGAATAATTTACTATACAAAAGGCAATCCCTGGCGTAATTAAAATTTGCGACACTAAACAATTATCTTTTGAATAATTTACTATAGAAAAGGAAATCCCTGGCGTAATTAAAATTTGCGACACTAAACTATTATTTTTTGCAAAATTTACTATAGAAAAGGCAATCCCTGGCGTAATTAAAATTTGCGACAGTATAAAATGATTTTTTGCAAAATTTACTATAGAAAAGGCAATCCCTGGCGTAATTAAAATTTGCGACACTAAACAATTATTTTTTGAATAATTTACTATAGAAAAGGCAATCGCTGGCGTAATTAAAATTTGCGACACTAAGCAATTATTTTTGAATAATTTACTATAGAAAAGGCAATCCCTGGCGTAATTAAAATTTGCGACAATAAACAATTATCTTTTGAATAATTTACTATAGAAAAGGCAATCCCTGGCGTAATTAAAATTTGCGACACTAAACAATTATTTTTTGCAAAATTTACTATAGAAAAGGCAATCCCTGGCGTAATTAAAATTTGAGACAGTAAAAAATTATTTTTTGAACAATTTACTATAGAAAAGGCAATCCCTGGCGTAATTAAAATTTCCGACACTAAACAATTATTTTTTGCAAAATTTACTATAGAAAAGGCAATCCCTGGCGTAATTAAAATTTGAGACACTAAACAATTATTTTTTTCAAAATTTACTATAGAAAAGGCAATCCCTGGCGTAGTTAAAATATGAGACAGTAAAAAATTATTTTTTGAATAATTTACTATAGAAAAGGCAATCCCTGGCGTAATTAAAATTTGCGACACTAAACAATTATTTTTTGCAAAATTTACTATAGAAAAGGCAATCCCTGGCGTAATTAAAATTGGAGACAGTAAAAAATTATTTTTTGAATAATTTACTATAGAAAAGGCAATCCCTGGCGTAATTAAAATTTGCGACAGTATAAAATTATTTTTTAAATAATTTACTATAGAAAAGGCAATCCCTGGCGTAATTAAAATTTGAGACAGTAAAAAATTATTTTTTGAATAATTTACTATAGAAAAGGCAATCCCTGGCGTAATTAAAATTTGCGACACTAAACAATTATTTTTTGCAAAATTTACTATAGAAAAGGCAATCCCTGGCATAATTAAAATTTGCGACACTAAACAATTATTTTTTGCAAAATTTACTATAGAAAAGGCAATCCCTGGCGTTATTAAAATTTGAGACAGTAAACAATTATTTTTTGCAAAATTTACTATAGAAAAGGCAATCCCTGGCGTAATTAAAATTTGCGACAGTAAACAATTATTTTTTGAATAATTTACTATAGAAAAAGTAATCCCTGGCGTAATTAAAATTTGAGACACTAAACAATTATTTTTTGCAAAATTTACTATAGAAAAGGCAATCCCTGGCGTAATTAAAATTTGCGACAGTATAAAATTATTTTTTGCAAAATTTACTATAGAAAAGGCAATCCCTGGCGTAATTAAAATTTGAGACAGTAAAAATGAATTTTTGAATAATTTACTATAGAAAAGGCAATCCCTGGCGTAATTAAAATTTGCAACAGTAAAAAATTATTTTTTGAATAATTTACTATAGAAAAGGCAATCCCTGGCGTAATTAAAATTTGCGACACTAAACAATTATTTTTTGCAAAATTTACTATAGAAAAGGCAATCCCTGGCGTAATTAATATTTGCGACAGTATAAAATTATTTTTTGAATAATTTACTATAGAAATGGCAATCCCTGGCGTAATTAAAATTTGAGACAGTAAAAAATGAATTTTTGAATAATTTACTATAGAAAAGGCAATCCCTGGCGTAATTAAAATTTGCGACAGTATAAAATTATTTTTTGCAAAATTTACTATAGAAAAGGCAATCCCTGGCGTAATTAATTTTTGAATAATTTACTATAGAAAAGGCAATCCCTGGCGTAATTAAAATTTGCAACAGTAAAAAATTATTTTTTGAATAATTTACTATAGAAAAGGCAATCCCTGGCGTAATTAAAATTTGCGACAGTAAACAACTATTTTTTGCAAAATTTACAATAGAAAAGGCAATCCCTGGCGTAATTAAAATTTGCGACAGTATAAAATTATTTTTTGAATAATTTACTATAGAAAAGGCAATCCCTGGCGTAATTAAAATTTGCGACACTAAACAATTATTTTTTGAATAATTTACTATAGAAAAGGCAATCCCTGGCGTAATTAAAATTTGACACAGTAAAAAATGAATTTTTGAATAATTTACTATAGAAAAGGCAATCCCTGGCGTAATTAAAATTTGCGACAGTAAACAATTATTTTTTGCAAAATTTACTATAGAAAAGGCAATCCCTGGCGTAATTAAAATCTGCGACAGTAAACAATTATTTTTTGAATAATTTACTATAGAAAAGGCAATCCCTGGCGTAATTAAAATTTGCGACAGTAAACAATTATTTTTTGAATAATTTACTATAGAAAAGGCAATCCCTGGCGTAATTAAAATTTGCGACAGTAAAACAATTATTTTTTGAATAATTTACTATAGAAAAGGCAATCCCTGGCGTAATTAAAATTTGCGACAGTAAACAATTATTTTTTGAATAATTTACTATAGAAAAGGCAATCCCTGGCGTAATTAAAATTTTCGGACAGTAAACAATTATTTTTTCAATAATTTACTATAGAAAAGGCAATCCCTGGCGTAATTAAAATTTGCGACACTAAACAATTATTTTTTGCAAAATTTACTATAGAAAAGGCAATCCTGGCGTTATTAAAATTTGAGACAGTAAACAATTATTTTTTGCAAAATTTACTATAGAAAAGGCAATCCCTGGCGTAATTAAAATTTGAGACACTAAACAATTATTTTTTGCAAAATTTACTATAGAAAAGGCAATCCCTGGCGTAATTAAAATTTGCGGCAGTATAAAATTATTTTTTGCCAAATTTACTATAGAAAAGGCAATCCCTGGCGTAATTAAAATTTGAGACAGTAAAAAATGATTTTTTGAATAATTTACTATAGAAAAGGCAATCCCTGGCGTAATTAAAATTTGCAACAGTAAAAAATTATTTTTTGAATAATTTACAATAGAAAAGGCAATCCCTGGCGTAATTAAAATTTGCGACAGTAAACAATTATTTTTTGCAAAATTTACTATAGAAAAGGCAATCCCTGGCGTAATTAAAATTTGCGACAGTATAAAATTATTTTTTGAATAATTTACTATAGAAAAGGCAATCCCTGGCGTAATTAAAATTTGCGACACTAAACAATTATTTTTTGAATAATTTACTATAGAAAAGGCAATCCCTGGCGTAATTAAAATTTGAGACAGTAAAAAATGAATTTTTGAATAATTTACTATAGAAAAGGCAATCCCTGGCGTAATTAAAATTTGCGACAGTAAACAATTATTTTTTGCAAAATTTACTATAGAAAAGGCAATCCCTGGCGTAATTAAAATCTGCGACAGTAAACAATTATTTTTTGAATAATTTACTATAGAAAAGGCAATCCCTGGCGTAATTAAAATTTGCGACACTAAACAATTATTTTTTGAATAATTTACTATAGAAAAGGCAATCCCTGGCGTAATTAAAATTTGAGACAGTAAAAAATGAATTTTTGAATAATTTACTATAGAAAAGGCAATCCTGGCGTAATTAAAATTTGCGACAGTAAACAATTATTTTTTGCAAAATTTACTATAGAAAAGGCAATCCCTGCGTAATTAAAATCTGCGACAGTAAACAATTATTTTTTGAATAATTTACTATAGAAAAGGCAATCCCTGGCGTAATTAAAATTTGCGACACTAAACAATTATTTTTTGAATAATTTACTATAGAAAAGGCAATCCCTGGCGTAATTAAAATTTGAGATAGTAAAAAATGAATTTTTGAATAATTTACTATAGAAAAGGCAATCCTGGCGTAATTAAAATTTGCGACAGTATAAAATTATTTTTTGCAAAATTTACTATAGAAAAGGCAATCCCTGGCGTAATTAAAATTTGAGACAGTAAAAAATGAATTTTGAATAATTTACTATAGAAATGGCAATCCCTGGCGTAATTAAAATTTGCAACAGTAAAAAATTATTTTTTGAATAATTTACTATAGAAAATGGCAATCCCTGGCGTAATTAAAATTTGCGACAGTAAACAATTATTTTTTGCAAAATTTACTATAGAAAAGGCAATCCCTGGCGTAATTAAAATTTGCGACAGTATAAAATTATTTTTTGAATAATTTACTATAGAAAAGGCAATCCCTGGCGTAATTAAAATTTGCGACACTAAACAATTATTTTTTGAATAATTTACTATAGAAAAGGCAATCCTGGCGTAATTAAAATTTGAGGACAGTAAAAAATGAATTTTTGAATAATTTACTATAGAAAAGGCAATCCCTGGCGTAATTAAAATTTGCGACAGTAAAAAATGAATTTTTGAATAATTTACTATAGAAAAGGCAATCCCTGGCGTAATTAAAATTTGCGACAGTAAACAATTATTTTTTGCAAAATTTACTATAGAAAAGGCAATCCCTGGCGTAATTAAAATCTGCGATAGTAAACAATTATTTTTTGAATAATTTACTATAGAAAAGGCAATCCCTGCGTAATTAAAATTTGCGACAGTAAACAATTATTTTTTGAATAATTTACTATAGAAAAGGCAATCCCTGGCGTAATTAAAATTTGCGACAGTAAACAATTATTTTTTGAATAATTTACTATAGAAAAGGCAATCCCTGACGTAATTAAAATTTGCGACAGTAAAAAATTATTTTTTGAATAATTTACTATAGAAAAGGCAATCCCAGGCGTAATTAAAATTTTCGACAGTAAACAATTATTTTTTGAATAATTTACTATAGAAAAGGCAATCCCTGGCGTAATTAAAATTTGCGACAGTAAACAATTATTTTTTGCAAAATTTACTATAGAAAAGGCAATCGCTGGCGTAATTAAAATTTGAGACACTAAATAATTATTTTTTGCAAAATTTACTATAGAAAAGGCAATCCCCGGCGTAATTAAAATTTGCGACAGTAAAAAATTATTTTTTGAATAATTTACTATAGAAAAGGCAATCCCTGGCGTAATTAAAATTTAAGACAGTAAAAAATTATTTTTTGCAAAATTTACTATAGAAAAGGCAATCCCTGGCGTAATTAAAATTTGCGACACTAAACAATTATTTTTTGCAAAATTTACTATAGAAAAGGCAATCCCTGGCGTAATTAAAATTTGCGACAGTAAAAAATTATTTTTTGAATAATTTACTATAGAAAAGGCAATCCCTGGCGTAATTAAAATTTGCGACACTAAACAATTATGTTTTGAATAATTTACTATAGAAAAGGCAATCCCTGGCGTAATTAAAATTGAGACACTAAACAATTATTTTTTGCAAAATTTACTATAGAAAAGGCAATCCCTGGCGTAATTAAAATTTGAGACAGTAAAAAATTATTTTTTGCAAAATTTACTATAGAAAAGGCAATCCCTGGCGTAATTAAAATTTGCGACACTAAACAATTATTTTTTGCAAAATTTACTATAGAAAAGCAATCCCTGGCGTAATTAAAATTTGCGACACTAAACAATTATTTTTTGCAAAATTTACTATAGAAAAGGCAATCCCTGGCGTAATTAAAATTTGCGACACTAAACAATTATTTTTTGAATAATTTACTATAGAAAAGGCAATCCCTGGCGTAATTAAAATTTGCGACAGTAAACAATTATTTTTTGCAAAATTTACTATAGAAAAGGCAATCCCTGGCGTAATTAAAATTTGCGACAGTATAAAATTATTTTTTGAATAATTTACTATAGAAAAGGCAATCCCTGGCGTAATTAAAATTTGCGACACTAAACAATTATTTTTTGAATAATTTACTATAGAAAAGGCAATCCCTGGCGTAATTAAAATTTGAGACAGTAAAAAATGAATTTTGAATAATTTACTATAGAAAAGGCAATCCCTGGCGTAATTAAAATTTGCGACAGTAAACAATTATTTTTTGCAAAAATTTACTATAGAAAAGGCAATCCCTGGCGTAATTAAAATCTGCGATAGTAAACAATTATTTTTTGAATAATTTACTATAGAAAAGGCAATCCCTGGCGTAATTAAAATTTGCGACAGTAAACAATTATTTTTTGAATAATTTACTATAGAAAAGGCAATCCCTGGCGTAATTAAAATTTGCGACAGTAAAAACAATTATTTTTTGAATAATTTACTATAGAAAAGGCAATCCCTGGCGTAATTAAAATTTAAGACAGTAAAAAATTATTTTTTGCAAAATTTACTATAGAAAAGGCAATCCCTGGCGTAATTAAAATTTGCGACACTAAACAATTATTTTTTGCAAAATTTACTATAGAAAAGGCAATCCCTGGCGTAATTAAAATTTGCGACAGTAAAAAATTATTTTTTGAATAATTTACTATAGAAAAGGCAATCCCTGGCGTAATTAAAATTTGCGACACTAAACAATTATTTTTTGAATAATTTACTATAGAAAGGGCAATCCCCTGGCGTAATTAAAATTTGAGACACTAAACAATTATTTTTTGCAAAATTTACTATAGAAAAGGCAATCCCTGGCGTAATTAAAATTTGAGACAGTAAAAAATTATTTTTTGCAAAATTTACTATAGAAAAGGCAATCCCCTGGCGTAATTAAAATTTGCGACACTAAACAATTATTTTTTGCAAAATTTACTATAGAAAAGGCAATCCCTGGCGTAATTAAAATTTGCGACACTAAACAATTATTTTTTGCAAAATTTACTATAGAAAAGGCAATCCTGGCGTAATTAAAATTTGCGACACTAAACAATTATTTTTGAATAATTTACTATAGAAAAGGCAATCCCTGGCGTAATTAAAATTTGCGACAGTAAACAATTATTTTTTGCAAAATTTACTATAGAAAAGGCAATCCCTGGCGTAATTAAAATTTGCGACAGTATAAAATTATTTTTTGAATAATTTACTATAGAAAAGGCAATCCCTGGCGTAATTAAAATTTGCGACAGTAAAAAATTATTTTTTGAATAATTTACTATAGAAAAGGCAATCCCTGGCGTAATTAAAATTTGCGACACTAAACAATTATTTTTTGAATAATTTACTATAGAAAGGGCAATCCCTGGCGTAATTAAAATTTGAGACACTAAACAATTATTTTTTGCAAAATTTACTATAGAAAAGGCAATCCCTGGCGTAATTAAAATTTGAGACAGTAAAAAATTATTTTTTGCAAAATTTACTATAGAAAAGGCAATCCCTGGCGTAATTAAAATTTGCGACACTAAACAATTATTTTTTGCAAAATTTACTATAGAAAAGGCAATCCCTGGCGTAATTAAAATTTGCGACACTAAACAATTATTTTTTGCAAAATTTACTATAGAAAAGGCAATCCCTGGCGTAATTAAAATTTGCGACACTAAACAATTATTTTTTGAATAATTTACTATAGAAAAGGCAATCCTGGCGTAATTAAAATTTGCGACAGTAAACAATTATTTTTGCAAAATTTACTATAGAAAAAGGCAATCCCTGGCGTAATTAAAATTTGCGACAGTATAAAATTATTTTTTGAATAATTTACTATAGAAAAGGCAATCCCTGGCGTAATTAAAATTTGCGACACTAAACAATTATTTTTTGAATAATTTACTATAGAAAAGGCAATCCCTGGCGTAATTAAAATTTGAGACAGTAAAAAATGAATTTTTGAATAATTTACTATAGAAAAGGCAATCCCTGGCGTAATTAAAATTTGCGACAGTAAACAATTATTTTTTGCAAAATTACTATAGAAAAGGCAATCCCTGGCGTAATTAAAATCTGCGATAGTAAACAATTATTTTTTGAATAATTTACTATAGAAAAGGCAATCCCTGCGTAATTAAAATTTGCGACAGTAAACAATTATTTTTTGAATAATTTACTATAGAAAAGGCAATCCCTGGCGTAATTAAAATTTGCGACAGTAAACAATTATTTTTTGAATAATTTACTATAGAAAAGGCAATCCCTGACGTAATTAAAAATTTGCGACAATAAACAATTATTTTTTTATTGAAAAATGATTTACTATAGAAAAGGCAATCCCAGGCGTAATTAAAATTTTCGAGAGTAAACAATTATTTTTTGAATAATTTACTATAGAAAAGGAGATCCCTGGCGTAATTAAAATTTGCGACAGTAAACAATTATTTTTTGCAAAATTTACTATAGAAAAGGCAATCGCTGGCGTAATTAAAATTTGAGACACTAAACAATTATTTTTTGCAAAATTTACTATAGAAAAGGCAATCCCCGGCGTAATTAAAAATTGAGACAGTAAAAAATTATTTTTTGAATAATTTACTATAGAAAAGGCAATCCCTGGCGTAATTAAAATTTGAGACAGTAAAAAATTATTTTTTGCAAAATTTACTATAGAAAAGGCAATCCCTGGCGTAATTAAAATTTGCGACACTAAACAAATTATTTTTTTTTTTTTTTGCAAAATTTACTATAGAAAAGGCAATCCCTGGCGTAATTAAAAATTTGCGACAGTAAAAAATTATTTTTTGAATAATTTACTATAGAAAAGGCAATCCCTGGCGTAATTAAAATTTGCGACACTAAACAATTATTTTTTGCAAAATTTACTATAGAAAAGGCAATCCCTGGCGTAATTAAAATTTGCGACACTAAACAATTATTTTTTGAATAATTTACTATAGAAAAGGCAATCCCTGGCGTAATTAAAATTTGAGACAGTAAAAAATGAATTTTTGAATAATTTACTATAGAAAAGGCAATCCCTGGCGTAATTAAAATTTGCGACAGTAAACAATTATTTTTTGCAAAATTTACTATAGAAAAGGCAATCCCTGGCGTAATTAAAATCTGCGACAGTAAACAATTATTTTTTGAATAATTTACTATAGAAAAGGCAATCCCTGGCGTAATTAAATTTGCGACAGTAAACAATTATTTTTTGAATAATTTACTATAGAAAAGGCAATCCCTGGCGTAATTAAAATTTGCGACAGTAAACAATTATTTTTTGAATAATTTACTATAGAAAAGGCAATCCCTGACGTAATTAAAATTTGCGACAGTAAACAATTATTTTTTGAATAATTTACTATAGAAAAGGCAATCCCAGGCGTAATTAAAATTGTCAACAGTAAACAATTATTTTTTGAATAATTTACTATAGAAAAGGCAATCCCTGGCGTAATTAAAATTTGCGACACTAAACAATTATTTTTGAATAATTTACTATAGAAAAGGCAATCCCTGGAGTAGTTAAAATTTGAGACAGTAAAAAATGAATTTTTGAATAATTTACTATAGAAAAGGCAATCCCTGGCGTAATTAAAATTTGCGACAGTAAACAATTATTTTTTGCAAAATTTACTATAGAAAAGGCAATCCCTGGCGTAATTAAAATCTGCGACAGTAAACAATTATTTTTTGAATAATTTACTATAGAAAAGGCAATCCCTGGCGTAATTAAAATTTGCGACACTAAACAATTATTTTTTGAATAATTTACTATAGAAAAGGCAATCCCTGGCGTAATTAAAATTTGAGACAGGTAAAAAATTATTTTTTGAATAATTTACTATAGAAAAAGGCAATACCTGGCGTAATTAAAATTTGCGACACTAAACAATTATTTTTTGCAAAATTTACTATAGAAAAGGCAATCCCTGGCGTAATTAAAATTTGAGACAGTAAAAATTATTTTTGAATAATTTACTATAGAAAAGGCAATCCCTGGCGTAATTAAAATTTGCGACACTATAAAATTATTTTTTGAATAATTTACTATAGAAAAGGCAATCCCTGGCGTAATTAAAATTTGAGACAGTAAAAAATTATTTTTTGAATAATTTACTATAGAAAAGGCAATCCCTGGCGTATTTAAAATTTGCGACACTAAACAATTATTTTTTGCAAAATTTTACTATAAAAAAGGCAATCCCTGGCGTAATTAAAATTTCCGACAGTATAAAATAATTTTTTGCAAAATTTACTATAGAAAAGGCAATCCCTGGCGTAATTAAAATTTGAGACACTAAACAATTATTTTTTGCAAAATTTACTATAGAAAAGGCAATCCCCGGCGTAATTAAAATTTGCGACAGTAAAAAATTATTTTTTGAATAATTTACTATAGAAAAGGCAATCCCTGGCGTAATTAAAATTTGAGACAGTAAAAAATTATTTTTTGCAAAATTTACTATAGAAAAGGCAATCCCTGGTGTAATTAAATTTGCGACACTAAACAATTATTTTTTGCAAAAATTTACTATAGAAAAGGCAATCCCTGGCGTAATTAAAATTTGCCACAGTAAAAAATTATTTTTTGAATAATTTACTATAGAAAAGGCAATCCCTGGCGTAATTAAAATTTGAGAGAGTAAAAAATTATTTTTTTGCAAAATTTACTATAGAAAAGGCAATGCCTGGCGTAATTAAAATTTGCAACAGTAAAAAATTATTTTTTGAATAATTTACTATAGAAAAGGCAATCCCTGGCGTAATTAAAATTTGCGACAGTGAACAATTATTTTTTGCAAAATTTACTATAGAAAAGGCAATCCCTGGCGTAATTAATATTTGCGACAGTATAAAATTATTTTTTGAATAGTTTACTATAGAAAAGGCAATCCTTGGCGTAATTAAAATTTGCGACACTAAACAATTATTTTTTGAATAATTTACTATAGAAAAGGCAATCCCTGGCGTAATTAAAATTTGAGACAGTAAAAAATGAATTTTTGAATAATTTACTATAGAAAAGGCAATCCCTGGCGTAATTAAAATTTGCGACAGTAACCAATTATTTTTTGCAAAATTTACTATAGAAAAGGCAATCCCTGGCGTAATTAAAATCTGCGACAGTAAACAATTATTTTTTGAATAATTTACTATAGAAAAGGCAATCCCTGGCGTAATTAAAATTTGCGACAGTAAACAATTATTTTTTGAATAATTTACTATAGAAAAGGCAATCCCTGGCGTAATTAAAATTTGCGACAGTAAACAATTATTTTTTGAATAATTTACTATAGAAAAGGCAATCCCTGGCGTAATTAAAATTTGCGGCACTAAACAATTATTTTTTGCAAAATTTACTATAGAAAAGGCAATCCCTGGCGTAATTAAAATTGGAGACAGTAAAAAATTAATTTTTGAATAATTTACTATAGAAAAGGCAATCCCTGGCGTAATTAAAATTTGCGACAGTATAAAATTATTTTTTGAATAATTTACTATAGAAAAGGCAATCCCTGGCGTAATTAAAATTTGAGACAGTAAAAAATTATTTTTTGAATAATTTACTATAGAAAAGGCAATCGCTGGCGTAATTAAAATTTGCGACACTAAACAATTATTTTTTGCAAAATTTACTATAGAAAAGGCAATCCCTGGCGTAATTAAAATTTCCGACACTAAACAATTATTTTTTGCAAAATTTACTATAGAAAAGGCAATCCCTGGCGTTATTAAAATTTGAGACAGTAAACAATTATTTTTTGCAAAATTTACTATAGAAAAGGCAATCCCTGGCGTAATTAAAATTTGAGACAGTAAAAAATGAATTTTTGAATAATTTACTATAGAAAAGGCAATCCTGGGCGTAATTAAAATTTGCAACAGTAAAAAATTATTTTTTGAATAATTTACTATAGAAAAGGCAATCCCTGGCGTAATTAAAATTTGCGACAGTAAACAATTATTTTTTGCAAAATTTACTATAGAAAAGGCAATCCCTGGCGTAATTAAAATTTGCGACAGTATAAAATTATTTTTTGAATAATTTACTATAGAAAAGGCAATCCCTGGCGTAATTAAAATTTGCGACACTAAACAATTATTTTTTGAATAATTTACTATAGAAAAGGCAATCCCTGGCGTAATTAAAATTTGAGACAGTAAAAAATGAATTTTGAATAATTTACTATAGAAAAGGCAATCCCTGGCGTAATTAAGATTTGCGACAGTAAACAATTATTTTTTGCAAAATTTACTATAGAAAAGGCAATCCCTGGCGTAATTAAAATCTGCGACAGTAAACAATTATTTTTTGAATAATTTACTATAGAAAAGGCAATCCCTGGCGTAATTAAAATTTGCGACACTAAACAATTATTTTTTGAATAATTTACTATAGAAAAGGCAATCCCTGGCGTAATTAAAATTTGAGACAGTAAAAAATGAATTTTTGAATAATTTACTATAGAAAAGGCAATCCCTGGCGTAATTAAAATTTGCGACAGTATAAAATTATTTTTTGCAAAATTTACTATAGAAAAGGCAATCCCTGGCGTAATTAAAATTTGAGACAGTAAAAAATGAATTTTTGAATAATTTACTATAGAAAAGGCAATCCCTGGCGTAATTAAAATTTGCAACAGTAAAAAATTATTTTTGAATAATTTACTATAGAAAAGGCAATCCCTGGCGTAATTAAAATTTGCGACAGTAAACAATTATTTTTTGCAAAATTTACTATAGAAAAGGCAATCCCTGGCGTAATTAAAATTTGCGACAGTATAAAATTATTTTTTGAATAATTTACTATAGAAAAGGCAATCCCTGGCGTAATTAAAATTTGCGACACTAAACAATTATTTTTTTAATAATTTACTATAGAAAAGGCAATCCCTGGCGTAATTAAAATTTGAGACAGTAAAAAATGAATTTTTGAATAATTTACTATAGAAAAGGCAATCCCTGGCGTAATTAAAATTTGCGACAGTAAACAATTATTTTTTGCAAAATTTACTATAGAAAAGGCAATCCCTGGCGTAATTAAAATCTGCGACAGTAAACAATTATTTTTTGAATAATTTACTATAGAAAAGGCAATCCCTGGCGTAATTAAAATTTGCGACAGTAAACAATTATTTTTTGAATAATTTACTATAGAAAAGGCAATCCTGGCGTAATTAAAATTTGCGACAGTAAACAATTATTTTTTGAATAATTTACTACAGAAAAGGCAATCCCTGGCGTAATTAAAATTTGCGACAGTAAACAATTATTTTTTGCAAAATTTACTATAGAAAAGGCAATCCCTGGCGTAATTAAAATTTGCGACAGTAAACAATTATTTTTTGAATAATTTACTATAGAAAAGGCAATCCCTGGCGTAATTAAAATTTGCGACAGTAAACAATTATTTTTTGAATAATTTACTATAGAAAAGGCAATCCCTGGCGTAATTAAATTTTGCGACACTAAACAATTATTTTTTGAATAATTTACTATAGAAAAGGCAATCCCTGGCGTAGTTAAAATTTGAGACAGTAAAAAATTATTTTTTGCCAAATTTACTATAGAAAAGGCAATCCTGGCGTAATTAAAATTTGCGAGAGTAAACAATTATTTTTTGCAAAATTTACTATAGAAAAGGCAATCCTGGCGTAATTAAAATTTGCGACAGTATAAATTTATTTTTTGCAAAATTTACTATAGAAAAGGCAATCCCTGGCGTAATTAAAATTTGCGACAGTATAAAATTTTTTTTTGCAAAATTTTCTATAGAAAAGGCAATCCCTGCCGTAATTAAAATTTGCGACACTAAACAATTATTTTTTGCAAAATTTACTATAGAAAAGGCAATCCCTGGCGTAATTAAAATTTGCGACACTAAACAATTAGTTTTTGCAAAATTTACTATAGAAAAGGCAATCCCTGGCGTAATTAAAATTTGCGACACTAAACAATTATTTTTTGCAAAATTTACTATAGAAAAGGCAATCCCTTGCGTAATTAAAATTTGCGACAGTATAAAATTATTTTTTGCAAAATTTACTATAGAAAAGGCAATCCCTGGCGTAATTAAAATTTGCGACACTAAACAATTATTTTTTGCAAAATTTACTATAGAAAAGGCAATCCCTGGCGTAATTAAAATTTGCGACAGTATAAAATTATTTTTGCAAAATTTACTATAGAAAAGGCAAAACCTGGCGTAATTAAAATTTGCGACACTAAACAATTATTTTTTGCAAAATTTACTATAGAAAAGGCAATCCCTGGCGTAATTAAAATTTGCGACAGTATAAAATTATTTTTTGCAAAATTTACTATAGAAAACGCAATCCCTGGCGTAATTAAAATTTGCGACAGAAAAAAAGTATTTTTTGAATAATTTACTATAGAAAAGGCAATCCCTGGCGTAATTAAAATTTGCGACACTAAACAATTATTTTTTGCAAAATTTACTATAGAAAAGGCAATCCCTGGCGTAATTAAAATTTGCGACAGTATAAAATTATTTTTTGAATAATTTACTATAGAAAAGGCAATCCCTGGCGTAATTACAATTTGCGGCAGTATAAAATTATTTTTTGAATAATTTACTATAGAAAAGGCAATCCCTGGCGTAATTAAAATTTTCGACACTAAACAATTATTTTTTGCAAAATTTACTATAGAAAAGGCAATCTCTGGCGTAATTAAAATTTGCGACACTAAAAAATTATTTTTTGAATAATTTACTATAGAAAAGGCAATACCTGGCGTAATTAAAATTTGCGACATTATAAAAATATTTTTTGCAAAATTTACTATAGAAAAGGCAATCCCTGGCGTGATTAAAATTTGCAACAGTAAAAAATTATTTTTTGAATAATTTACTATAGAAATGGCAATCCCTGGCGTAATTAAAATTTGCGACAGTATAAAATTATTTTTTGAATAATTTACTATAGAAAAGGCAATCCCTGGCGTAATTAAAATTTGCGACACTAAACAATTATTTTTTGCAAAATTTACTATAGAAAAGGCAATCCCTGGCGTAATTAAAATTTGTGACAGTATAAAACTATTTTTTGAATAATTTACTATAGAAAAGGCAATCCCTGGCGTAATTAAAATTTGCGACACTAAACAATTATTTTTTGAATAATTTACTATAGAAAAGGCAATCCCTGGCGTAGTTAAAATTTGAGACAGTAAAAAATTATTTTTTGCCAAATTTACTATAGAAAAGGCAATCCTGGCGTAATTAAAATTTGCGAGAGTAAACAATTATTTTTTGCAAAATTTACTATAGAAAAGGCAATCCCTGGCGTAATTAAAATTTGCGACAGTATAAATTTATTTTTTGCAAAATTTACTATAGAAAAGGCAATCCCTGGCGTAATTAAAATTTGCGACAGTAAACAATTATTTTTTGCAAATTTACTATAGAAAAGGCAATCCCTGGCGTAATTAAAATTTGCGACAGTATAAAATTATTTTTTGAATAATTTACTATAGAAAAGGCAATCCCTGGCGTAATTAAAATTTGCGACACTAAACAATTATTTTTGAATAATTTACTATAGAAAAGGCAATCCCTGGCGTAATTAAAATTGCGACAGTAAACAATTTTTTTTTGAATAATTTACTATAGAAAAGCAATCCCTGGCGTAATTAAAATTTGCGACAGTAAACAATTATTTTTTGCAAAATTTACTATAGAAAAGGCAATCCCTGGCGTAATTAAAATTTGCGACAGTAAACAATTATTTTTTGAATAATTTTCTATAGAAAAGGCAATCCCTGCCGTAATTAAAATTTGCGACACTAAACAATTATTTTTTGCAAAATTTACTATAGAAAAGGCAATCCCTGGCGTAATTAAAATTTGCGACACTAAACAATTATTTTTTGCAAAATTTACTATAGAAAAGGCAATCCCTTGCGTAATTAAAATTTGCGACAGTATAAAATTATTTTTTGCAAAATTTACTATAGAAAAGGCAATCCCTGGCGTAATTAAAATTTGCGACACTAAACAATTATTTTTTGCAAAATTTACTATAGAAAAGGCAATCCCTGCGTAATTAAAATTTGCGACAGTATAAAATTATTTTTGGAAAATTTACTATAGAAAAGGCAAAACCTGGCGTAATTAAAATTTGCGACACTAAACAATTATTTTTTGCAAAATTTACTATAGAAAAGGCAATCCCTGGCGTAATTAAAATTTGCGACACTAAACAATTATTTTTTGCAAAATTTACTATAGAAAAGGCAATCCCTGGCGTAATTAAAATTTGCGACAGTATAAAATTATTTTTTGAATAATTTACTATAGAAAAGCAATCCCTGGCGTAATTACAATTTGCGGCAGTATAAAATTATTTTTTGAATAATTTACTATAGAAAAGGCAATCCCTGGCGTAATTAAAATTTTCGACACTAAACAATTATTTTTTGCAAAATTTACTATAGAAAAGGCAATCTCTGGCGTAATTAAAATTTGCGACACTAAAAAATTATTTTTTGAATAATTTACTATAGAAAAGGCAATACCTGGCGTAATTAAAATTTGCGACATTATAAAAATATTTTTTGCAAAATTTACTATAGAAAAGGCAATCCCTGGCGTGATTAAATTTGCAACAGTAAAAAATTATTTTTTGAATAATTTACTATAGAAAAGGCAATCCCTGGCGTAATTAAAATTTGCGACAGTATAAAATTATTTTTTGAATAATTTACTATAGAAAAGGCAATCCCTGGCGTAATTAAAATTTGCGACACTAAACAATTATTTTTTGCAAAATTTACTATAGAAAAGGCAATCCCTGGCGTAATTAAAATTTGTGACAGTATAAAACTATTTTTGAATAATTTACTATAGAAAAGGCAATCCCTGGCGTAATTAAAATTTGCGACACTAAACAATTATTTTTTGAATAATTTACTATAGAATAGGCAATCCCTGGCGTAATTAAAATTTGCGACAGTAAAAAATTATTTTTTGAATAATTTACTATAGAAAAGGCAATCCCTGGCGTAATTAAAATTTGAGACAGTAAAAAATTATTTTTTGAATGATTTACTATAGAAAAGGCAATCCCTGGCGTAATTAAAATTTGAGACAGTAAAAAATTATTTTTTGAATAATTTACTATAGAAAAGGCAATCCCTGGCGTAATTTAAATTTGAGACAGTAAAAAATTATTTTTTGCAAAATTTACTATAGAAAAGGCAATCCCTGGCGTAATTAAAATTTGCGAAACTAAACAATTATTTTTTGCAAAATTTACTATAGAAAAGGCAATCCCTGGCGTAATTAAAATTTGCGACACTAAATAATTATTTTTTGCAAAATTTACTATAGAAAAGGCAATCCCTGGCGTAATTAAAATTTGAGATACTAAACAATTATTTTTTGCAAAATTTACTATAGAAAAAGCAATCCCTGGCGTAATTAAAATTTGCGACACTAAACAATTATTTTTTGCAAAATTTACTATAGAAAAGGCAATCCCTGGCGTAATTAAAATTTGCGACACTAAACAATTATTTTTTGCAAAATTTACTATAGAAAAGGCAATCCCTGGCGTAATTAAAATTTGCGACACTAAACAATTATTTTTTGCAAAATTTACTATAGAAAAGGCAATCCCTGGCGTAATTAAAATTTGCGACAGTATAAAATTATTTTTTGAATAATTTACTATAGAAAAGGCAATCCCTGGCGTAATTAAAATTTGCGACAGTATAAAATTATTTTTTGAATAATTTACTATAGAAAATGCAATCCCTAGCGTAATTAAAATTTGCGACACTAAACAATTATTTTTTGCAAAATTTACTATAGAAAAGGCAATCCCTGCGTAATTAAAATTTGCGACACTAAACAATTATTTTTTGAAAAATTTACTATAGAAAAGGCAATCCCTGGCGTAATTAAAATTTGCGACACTAAACAATTATTTTTTGCAAAATTTACTATAGAAAAGGCAATCCCTGGCGTAATTAAAATTTGCGACACTAAACAATTATTTTTTGAATAATTTACTATAGAAAAGGCAATACCTGGCGTAATTAAAATTTGCGACACTAAGCAATTATTTTTTGAATAATTTACTATAGAAAAGGCAATCCCTGGCGTAATTAAAATTTGCGACACTAAACAATTATTTTTTGAAAAATTTACTATAGAAAAGGCAATCCTTGGCGTAATTAAAATTTGCGACACTAAACAATTATTTTTTGCAAAATTTACTATAGAAAAGGCAATCCCTGGCGTAATTAAAATTTGCGACACTAAACAATTATTTTTTGCAAAATTTACTATAAAAAAGGCAATCCCTGGCGTAATTAAAATTTGCGACACTAAACAATTATTTTTTGCAAAATTTACTATAGAAAAGGCAATCCTGGCGTAATTAAAATTTGCGACACTAAACAATTATTTTTTGCAAAATTTACTATAGAAAAGGCAATCCCTGGCGTAATTAAAATTTGTGACAGTAAAAAATTATTTTTTGAATAATTTACTATAGAAAAGGCAATCCCTGGCGTAATTAAAATTTGCGACAGTAAACAATTATTTTTTGCAAAATTTACTATAGAAAAGGCAATCCCTGGCGTAATTAAAATTTGCGACAGTAAACAATTATTTTTTGCAAAATTTACTATAGAAAAGGCAATCCCTGGCGTAATTAAATTTGAGACATTAAAAAATTATTTTTTGCAAAATTTACTATAGAAAAGGCAATCCCTGGCGTAATTAAAATTTGCGACACTAAACAATTATTTTTTGCAAAATTTACTATAAAAAAGGCAATCCCTGGCGTAATTAAAATTTGCGACACTAAACAATTATTTTTTGCAAAATTTACTATAGAAAAGGCAATCCCTGGCGTAATTAAAATTTGCGACACTAAACAATTATTTTTTGCAAAATTTACTATAGAAAAGGCAATCCCTGGCGTAATTAAAATTTGAGACAGTAAAAAATTATTTTTTGAATAATTTACTATAGAAAAGGCAATCCCTGGCGTAATTAAAATTTGCGAAAGTAAACAATTATTTTTTGCAAAATTTACTATAGAAAAGGCAATCCCTGGCGTAATTAAAATTTGCGACACTAAACAATTATTTTTTGCAAAATTTACTATAGAAAAGGCAATCCCTGGCGTAATTAAAATTAGCGACACTAAACAATTATTTTTTTGCAAAATTTACTATAGAAAAGGCAATCCCTGGCGTAATTAAAATTTGCGACACTAAACAATTATTTTTTGCAAAAATTTACTATAGAAAAGGCAATCCATGGCGTAATTAAAATTTGCGACACTAAACAATTATTTTTTGCCAAATTTACTATAGAAAAGGCAATCCCTGGCGTAATTAAAATTTTCGACACTAAAGAATTATTTTTTGCAAAATTTACTATAGAAAAGGCAATCCCTGGCGTAATTAAAATTTGCGACACTAAACAATTATTTTTTGCAAAATTTACTATAGAAAAGGCAATCCCTGGCGTAATAAAATTTGCGACACTAAACAATTATTTTTTGCAAAATTTACTATAGAAAAGGCAATCCCTGGCGTAATTAAATTTGTGACAGTAAAAAATTATTTTTTGAATAATTTACTATAGAAAAGGCAATCCCTGGCGTAATTAAAATTTGCGACACTAAACAATTATTTTTTGCAAAATTTACTATAGAAAAGGCAATCCCTGGCGTAATTAAAATTTGTGACAGTAAAAAAATTATTTTTGAATAATTTACTATAGAAAAGGCAATCCCTGGCGTAATTAAAATTTGCGACAGTAAACAATTATTTTTTGCAAAATTTACTATAGAAAAGGCAATCCCTGGCGTAATTAAAATTTGCGACAGTAAACAATTATTTTTTGCAAAATTTACTATAGAAAAGGCAATCCCTGGCGTAATTAAAATTTGAGACATTAAAAAATTATTTTTTGCAAAATTTACTATAGAAAAGGCAATCCCTGGCGTAATTAAAATTTGCGACACTAAACAATTATTTTTTGCAAAATTTACTATAAAAAAGGCAATCCCTGGCGTAATTAAA
This sequence comes from Dioctria linearis, assembly GCA_963930735.1. NCBI lineage: Eukaryota > Metazoa > Arthropoda > Insecta > Diptera > Asilidae > Dioctria > Dioctria linearis. The sequence goes on along the minus strand of CAWVNZ010001646.1, from coordinate 24,933 downwards.
ATTTGCGACACTAAACAATTATTTTTTGCAAAATTTACTATAGAAAAGGCAATCCCTGGCGTAATTAAAATTTGCGACACTAAACAATTATTTTTTGCAAAATTTACTATAGAAAAGGCAATCCCTGGCGTAATTAAAATTTGAGACAGTAAAAAATTATTTTTTGAATAATTTACTATAGAAAAGGCAATCCCTGGCGTAATTAAAATTTGCGAAAGTAAACAATTATTTTTTGCAAAATTTACTATAGAAAAGGCAATCCCTGGCGTAATTAAAATTTGCGACACTAAACAATTATTTTTTGCAAAATTTACTATAGAAAAGGCAATCCCTGGCGTAATTAAAATTAGCGACACTAAACAATTATTTTTTGCAAAATTTACTATAGAAAAGGCAATCCCTGGCGTAATTAAATTTGCGACACTAAACAATTATTTTTTGCAAAATTTACTATAGAAAAGGCAATCCCTGGCGTAATTAAACTTTGCGACACTAAACAATTATTTTTTGCAAAATTTACTATAGAAAAGGCAATCCCTGGCGTAATTAAAATTTGCGACAGTAAACAATTATTTTTTGCAAAATTTACTATAGAAAAGGCAATCCCTGGCGTAATTAAAATTTGCGACACTAAACAATTATTTTTTGCAAAATTTACTATAGAAAAGGCAATCCCTGGCGTAATTAAAATTTGCGACACTAAACAATTATTTTTTGCAAAATTTAATATAGAAAAGGCAATCCCTGGCGTAATTAAAATTTGCGACACTAAACAATTATTTTTTGCAACATTTACTATAGAAAAGGCAATCCCTGGCGTAATTAAAATTTGCGGCAGTATAAAATTATTTTTTGAATAATTTACTATAGAAAAGGCAATCCCTGGCGTAATTAAAATTTGCGACACTAAACAATTATTTTTTGCAAAATTTACTATAGAAAAGGCAATCCCTGGGGTAATTAAAATTTGAGACACTAAACAATTATTTTTTGCAAAATTTACTATAGAAAAGGCAATCCCTGGCGTAATTAAAATTTGCGACACTAAACAATTATTTTTTGCAAAATTTACTATAGAAAAGGCAATCCCTGTCGTAATTAAAATTTGCGACACTAAACAATTATTTTTTGCAAAATTTACTATAGAAAAGGCAATCCCTGGCGTAATTAAAATTTGCGACACTAAACAATTATTTTTTGCAAAATTTACTATAGAAAAGGCAATCCCTGGCGTAATTAAAATTTGCGACACTAAACAATTATTTTTTGCAAAATTTACTATAGAAAAGGCAATCCCTGGCGTAATTAAAATTTGCGACACTAAACAATTATTTTTTGCCAAATTTACTATAGAAAAGGCAATCCCTGGCGTAATTAAAATTTTCGACACTAAACAATTATTTTTTGCAAAATTTACTATAGAAAAGGCAATCCCTGGCGTAATTAAAATTTGCGACACTAAACAATTATTTTTTGCAAAATTTACTATAGAAAAGGAAATCCCTGGCGTAATTAAAATTTGCGACACTAAACAATTATTTTTTGCAAAATTTACTATAGAAAAGGCAATCCCTGGCGTAATTAAAATTTGAGGCAGTAAAAAATTATTTTTTGAATAATTTACTATAGAAAAGGCAATCCCTGGCGTAATTAAAATTTGCGACAGTAAACAATTATTTTTTGCAAAATTTACTATAGAAAAGGCAATCCCTGGCGTAATTAAAATTTGCGACAGTAAACAATTATTTTTTGCAAAATTTACTATAGAAAAGGCAATCCCTGGCGTAATTAAAATTTGCGACACTAAACAATTATTTTTTGCAAAATTTACTATAGAAAAGGCAATCCCTGGCGTAATTAAAATTTGCGACACTAAACAATTATTTTTTGCCAAATTTACTATAGAAAAGGCAATCCCTGGCGTAATTAAAATTTTCGACACTAAACAATTATTTTTTGCAAAATTTACTATAGAAAAGGCAATCCCTGGCGTAATTAAAATTTGCGACACTAAACAATTATTTTTTGCAAAATTTACTATAGAAAAGGCAATCCCTGGCGTAATTAAAATTTGCGACACTAAACAATTATTTTTTGCAAAATTTACTATAGAAAAGGCAATCCCTGGCGTAATTAAAATTTGAGGCAGTAAAAAATTATTTTTTGAATAATTTACTATAGAAAAGGCAATCCCTGGCGTAATTAAAATTTGCGACACTAAACAATTATTTTTTGCCAAATTTACTATAGAAAAGGCAATCCCTGGCGTAATTAAAATTTGCGACACTAAACAATTATTTTTTGCAAAATTTACTATAGAAAAGGCAATCCCTGGCGTAATTAAAATTTGAGGCAGTAAAAAATTATTTTTTGAATAATTTACTATAGAAAAGGCAATCCCTGGCGTAATTAAAATTTGCGACAGTAAACAATTATTTTTTGCAAAATTTACTATAGAAAAGGCAATCCCTGGCGTAATTAAAATTTGCGACACTAAACAATTATTTTTTGCAAAATTTACTATAGAAAAGGCAATCCCTGGCGTAATTAAAATTTGCGACACTAAACAATTACTTTTTGCAAAATTTACTATAGAAAAGGCAATCCCTGGCGTAATTAAAATTTGCGACACTAAACAATTATTTTTTGCAAAATTTACTATAGAAAAGGCAATCCCTGGCGTAATTAAAATTTGCGACAGTATAAAATTATTTTTTGAATAATTTACTATAGAAAAGGCAATCCCTGGCGTAATTAAAATTTGCGACACTAAACAATTATTTTTTGCAAAATTTACTATAGAAAAGGCAATCCCTGGGGTAATTAAAATTTGCGACACTAAACAATTATTTTTTGCAAAATTTACTATAGAAAAGGCAATCCCTGGCGTAATTAAAATTTGCGACACTAAACAATTATTTTTTTCAAAATTTACTATAGAAAAGGCAATTCCTGGCGTAATTAAAATTTGCGACAGTATAAAATTATTTTTTGAATAATTTACTATAGAAAAGGCAATCCCTGGCGTAATTAAAATTTGCTACACTAAATAATTATTTTTTGCAAAATTTACTATAGAAAAGGCAATCCCTGGCGTAATTAAAATTTGAGACAGTAAACAATTATTTTTTGAATAATTTACTATAGAAAAGGCAATCCCTGGCTTAATTAAAATTTGCGACACTAAACAATTATTTTTTGAATAATTTACTATAGAAAAGGCAATCCCTGGCGTAATTAAAATTTGCGACACTAAACAATTATTTTTTGAATAATTTACTATAGAAAAGGCAATCCCTGGCGTAATTAAAATTTGCGACAGAAAAAAATTATTTTTTGAATAATTTACTATAGAAAAGGCAATCCCTGGCGTAATTAAAATTTGCGACACTAAACAATTATTTTTTGCAAAATTTACTATAGAAAAGGCAAACCATGGCATAATTAAAATTTGCGACAGTATAAAATTATTTTTTGAATAACTTACTATAGAAAAGGCAATCCCTGTCGTAATTAAAATTTGCGACACTAAACAATTATTTTTTGAATAATTTACTATAGAAAAGGCAATCCCTGGCGTAATTAAAATTTGCGACACTAAACAATTATTTTTTGAATAATTTACTATAGAAAAGGCAATCCCTGCGTAATTAAAATTTGCGACACTAAACAATTATTTTTTGCAAAATTTACTATAGAAAAGGCAATCCCTGGCGTAATTAAAATTTGCGACACTAAACAATTATTTTTTGCAAAATTTACTATAGAAAAGGAAATCCCTAGCGTAATTAAAATTTGCGACAGTATAAAATTATTTTTTGCAAAATTTACTATACAAAAGGCAATCCCTGGCGCAATTAAAATTTGAGACAGTAAAAAATTATTTTTTGAATAATTTACTAAAGAAAAGACAATCCCTGGCGTAATTAAAATTTGAGACAGTAAAAAATGTTTTTTTGAATAATTTACTATAGAAAAGGCAATCCCTGGCGTAATTAAAATTTGCGACAGTATAAAATTATTTTTTGAATAATTTACTATAGAAAAGGCAATCCCTGGCGTAATTAAAATTTGCAACAGTAAACAATTATTTTTTGCAAAATTTACTATAGAAAAGGCAATCCCTGGCGTAATTAAAATTTGCGACAGTATAAAATTATTTTTTGAATAATTTACTATAGAAAAGGCAATCCCTGGCGTAATTAAAATTTGCGACACTAAACAATTATTTTTTGCAAAATTTACTATAGAAAAGGCAATCCCTGGCGTAATTAAAATTTGCGACACTAAACAATTATTTTTTGCAAAATTTACTATAGAAAAGGCAATCCCTGGCGTAATTAAAATTTGCGACACTAAACAATAATTTTTTGCAAAATTTACTATAGAAAAGGCAATCCCTGGCGTAATTAAAATTTGCGACACTAAACAATTATTTTTTGAATAATTTACTATAGAAAAGGCAATCCGTGGCGTAATTAAAATTTGAGACACTAAACAATTATTTTTTGCAAAATTTACTATAGAAAAGGCAATCCCTGGCGTAATTAAAATTTGCGACACTAAACAATTATTTTTTGCAAAATTTACTATAGAAAAGGCAATCCCTGGCGTAATTAAAATTTGAGACAGTAAAAAATTATTTTTTGAATAATTTACTATAGAAAAGGCAATCCCTGGCGTAATTAAAATTTGCGACACTAAACAATTATTTTTTGCAAAATTTACTATAGAAAAGGCAATCCCTGGCGTAATTAAAATTTGCGGCAGTATAAAATTATTTTTTGAATAATTTACTATAGAAAAGGCAATCCCTGCCGTAATTAAAATTTGCGACACTAAACAATTATTTTTTGCAAAATTTACTATAGAATAGGCAATCCCTGGGGTAATTAAAATTTGAGACACTAAACAATTATTTTTTGCAAAATTTACTATAGAAAAGGCAATCCCTGGCGTAATTAAAATTTGCGACACTAAACAATTATTTTTTGCAAAATTTACTATAGAAAAGGCAATCCCTGTCGTAATTAAAATTTGCGACACTAAACAATTATTTTTTGCAAAATTTACTATAGAAAAGGCAATCCCTGGCGTAATTAAAATTTGCGACACTAAACAATTATTTTTTGCAAAATTTACTATAGAAAAGGCAATCCCTGGCGTAATTAAAATTTGCGACACTAAACAATTATTTTTTGCAAAATTTACTATAGAAAAGGCAATCCCTGGCGTAATTAAAATTTGCGACACTAAACAATTATTTTTTGCCAAATTTACTATAGAAAAGGCAATCCCTGGCGTAATTAAATTTTTCGACACTAAACAATTATTTTTTGCAAAATTTACTATAGAAAAGGCAATCCCTGGCGTAATTAAAATTTGCGACACTAAACAATTATTTTTTGCAAAATTTACTATAGAAAAGGCAATCCCTGGCGTAATTAAAATTTGCGACACTAAACAATTATTTTTTGCAAAATTTACTATAGAAAAGGCAATCCCTGGCGTAATTAAAATTTGAGGCAGTAAAAAATTATTTTTTGAATAATTTACTATAGAAAAGGCAATCCCTGGCGTAATTAAAATTTGCGACAGTAAACAATTATTTTTTGCCAAATTTACTATAGAAAAGGCAATCCCTGGCGTAATTAAATTTTTCGACACTAAACAATTATTTTTTGCAAAATTTACTATAGAAAAGGCAATCCCTGGCGTAATTAAAATTTGCGACACTAAACAATTATTTTTTGCAAAATTTACTATAGAATAGGCAATCCCTGGGGTAATTAAAATTTGAGACACTAAACAATTATTTTTTGCAAAATTTACTATAGAAAAGGCAATCCTTGGCGTAATTAAAATTTGCGACACTAAACAATTATTTTTTGCAAAATTTACTATAGAAAAGGCAATCCCTGTCGTAATTAAAATTTGCGACACTAAACAATTATTTTTTGCAAAATTTACTATAGAAAAGGCAATCCCTGGCGTAATTAAAATTTGCGACACTAAACAATTATTTTTTGCAAAATTTACTATAGAAAAGGCAATCCCTGGCGTAATTAAAATTTGCGACACTAAACAATTATTTTTTGCAAAATTTACTATAGAAAAGGCAATCCCTGGCGTAATTAAAATTTGCGACACTAAACAATTATTTTTTGCCAAATTTACTATAGAAAAGGCAATCCCTGGCGTAATTAAATTTTTCGACACTAAACAATTATTTTTTGCAAAATTTACTATAGAAAAGGCAATCCCTGGCGTAATTAAAATTTGCGACACTAAACAATTATTTTTTGCAAAATTTACTATAGAAAAGGCAATCCCTGGCGTAATTAAAATTTGCGACACTAAACAATTATTTTTTGCAAAATTTACTATAGAAAAGGCAATCCCTGGCGTAATTAAAATTTGAGGCAGTAAAAAATTATTTTTTGAATAATTTACTATAGAAAAGGCAATCCCTGGCGTAATTAAAATTTGCGACACTAAACAATTATTTTTTGCAAAATTTACTATAGAAAAGGCAATCCCTGGCGTAATTAAAATTTGCGACACTAAACAATTATTTTTTGCAAAATTTACTATAGAAAAGGCAATCCCTGGCGTAATTAAAATTTGCGACACTAAACAATTATTTTTTGCAAAATTTACTATAGAAAAGGCAATCCCTGGCGTAATTAAAATTTGCGACACTAAACAATTATTTTTTGCCAAATTTACTATAGAAAAGGCAATCCCTGGCGTAATTAAATTTTGCGACACTAAACAATTATTTTATGCAAAATTTACTATAGAAAAGGCAATCCCTGGCGTAATTAAAATTTGCGACACTAAACAATTATTTTTTGAATAATTTACTATAGAAAAGGCAATCCGTGGCGTAATTAAAATTTGAGACACTAAACAATTATTTTTTGCAAAATTTACTATAGAAAAGGCAATCCCTGGCGTAATTAAAATTTGCGACACTAAACAATTATTTTTTGCAAAATTTACTATAGAAAAGGCAATCCCTGGCGTAATTAAAATTTGAGACAGTAAAAAATTATTTTTTGAATAATTTACTATAGAAAAGGCAATCCCTGGCGTAATTAAAATTTGCGACACTAAACAATTATTTTTTGCAAAATTTACTATAGAAAAGGCAATCCCTGGCGTAATTAAAATTTGCGGCAGTATAAAATTATTTTTTGAATAATTTACTATAGAAAAGGCAATCCCTGCCGTAATTAAAATTTGCGACACTAAACAATTATTTTTTGCAAAATTTACTATAGAATAGGCAATCCCTGGGGTAATTAAAATTTGAGACACTAAACAATTATTTTTTGCAAAATTTACTATAGAAAAGGCAATCCCTGGCGTAATTAAAATTTGCGACACTAAACAATTATTTTTTGCAAAATTTACTATAGAAAAGGCAATGCCTGTCGTAATTAAAATTTGCGACACTAAACAATTATTTTTTGCAAAATTTACTATAGAAAAGGCAATCCCTGGCGTAATTAAAATTTGCGACACTAAACAATTATTTTTTGCAAAATTTACTATAGAAAAGGCAATCCCTGGCGTAATTAAAATTTGCGACACTAAACAATTATTTTTTGCAAAATTTACTATAGAAAAGGCAATCCCTGGCGTAATTAAAATTTGCGACACTAAACAATTATTTTTTGCCAAATTTACTATAGAAAAGGCAATCCCTGGCGTAATTAAATTTTTCGACACTAAACAATTATTTTTTGCAAAATTTACTATAGAAAAGGCAATCCCTGGCGTAATTAAAATTTGCGACACTAAACAATTATTTTTTGCAAAATTTACTATAGAAAAGGCAATCCCTGGCGTAATTAAAATTTGCGACACTAAACAATTATTTTTTGCAAAATTTACTATAGAAAAGGCAATCCCTGGCGTAATTAAAATTTGAGGCAGTAAAAAATTATTTTTTGAATAATTTACTATAGAAAAGGCAATCCCTGGCGTAATTAAAATTTGCGACAGTAAACAATTATTTTTTGCAAAATTTACTATAGAAAAGGCAATCCCTGGCGTAATTAAAATTTGCGACAGTAAACAATTATTTTTTGCAAAATTTACTATAGAAAAGGCAATCCCTGGCGTAATTAAAATTTGCGACACTAAACAATTATTTTTTGCAAAATTTACTATAGAAAAGGCAATCCCTGGCGTAATTAAAATTTGCGACAGTAAACAATTATTTTTTGCAAAATTTACTATAGAAAAGGCAATCCCTGGCGTAATTAAAATTTGCGACACTAAACAATTATTTTTTGCAAAATTTACTATAGAAAAGCCAAACCATGGCGTAATTAAAATTTGCGACAGTATAAAATTATTTTTTGAATAACTTACTATAGAAAAGGCAATCCCTGTCGTAATTAAAATTTGCGACACTAAACAATTATTTTTTGAATAATTTACTATAGAAAAGGCAATCCCTGGCGTAATTAAAATTTGCGACACTAAACAATTATTTTTTGAATAATTTACTATAGAAAAGGCAATCCCTGCGTAATTAAAATTTGCGACACTAAACAATTATTTTTTGCAAAATTTACTATAGAAAAGGCAATCCCTGGCGTAATTAAAATTTGCGACACTAAACAATTATTTTTTGCAAAATTTACTATAGAAAAGGAAATCCCTAGCGTAATTAAAATTTGCGACAGTATAAAATTATTTTTTGCAAAATTTACTATACAAAAGGCAATCCCTGGCGCAATTAAAATTTGAGACAGTAAAAAATTATTTTTTGAATAATTTACTATAGAAAAGGGCAATCCCTGGCGTAATTAAAATTTGAGACAGTAAAAAATGTTTTTTTGAATAATTTACTATAGAAAAGGCAATCCCTGGCGTAATTAAAATTTGCGACAGTATAAAAATTATTTTTTGAATAATTTACTATAGAAAAGGCAATCCCTGGCGTAGTTAAAATTTGCAACAGTAAACAATTATTTTTGCAAAATTTACTATAGAAAAAGGCAATCCCTGGCGTAATTAAAATTTCGACAGTATAAAATTATTTTTTGAATAATTTACTATAGAAAAGGCAATCCCTGGCGTAATTAAAATTTGCGACACTAAACAATTATTTTTTGCAAAATTTACTATAGAAAAGGCAATCCCTGGCGTAATTCAAATTTGCGACACTAAACAATTATTTTTTGCAAAATTTACTATAGAAAAGGCAATCCCTGGCGTAATTAAAATTTGCGACACTAAACAATTATTTTTTGCAAAATTTACTATAGAAAAGGCAATCCCTGGCGTAATTAAAATTTGCGACACTAAACAATTATTTTTTGAATAATTTACTATAGAAAAGGCAATCCCTGGCGTAATTAAAATTTGAGACACTAAACAATTATTTTTTGCAAAATTTACTATAGAAAAGGCAATCCCTGGCGTAATTAAAATTTGCGACACTAACAATTATTTTTTGCAAAATTTACTATAGAAAAGGCAATCCCTGGCGTAATTAAAATTTGAGACAGTAAAAAATTATTTTTTGAATAATTTACTATAGAAAAGGCAATCCTGGCGTAATTAAAATTTGCGACACTAAACAATTATTTTTTGCAAATTTACTATAGAAAAGGCAATCCCTGGCGTAATTAAAATTTGCGGCAGTATAAAATTATTTTTTGAATAATTTACTATAGAAAAGGCAATCCCTGGCGTAATTTAAATTTGCGACACTAAACAATTATTTTTTGCAAAATTTACTATAGAAAAGGCAATCCCTGGGGTAATTAAAATTTGAGACACTAAACAATTATTTTTGCAAAATTTACTATAGAAAAGGCAATCCCTGGCGTAATTAAAATTTGCGACACTAAACAATTATTTTTTGCAAATTTACTATAGAAAAGGCAATCCCTGTCGTAATTAAAATTTGCGACACTAAACAATTATTTTTTGCAAAATTTACTATAGAAAAGGCAATCCCTGGCGTAATTAAAATTTGCGACACTAAACAATTATTTTTTGCAAAATTTACTATATAAAAGGCAATCCCTGGCGTAATTAAAATTTGCGACACTAAACAATTATTTTTTGCAAAATTTACTATAGAAAAGGCAATCCCTGGCGTAATTAAAATTTGCGACACTAAACAATTATTTTTTGCCAAATTTACTATAGAAAAGGCAATCCCTGGCGTAATTAAATTTTTTCGACACTAAACAATTATTTTTTGCAAAATTTACTATAGAAAAGGCAATCCCTGGCGTAATTAAAATTTGCGACACTAAACAATTATTTTTGCAAAATTTACTATAGAAAAGGCAATCCCTGGCGTAATTAAAATTTGCGACACTAAACAATTATTTTTTGCAAAATTTACTAGAGAAAAGGCAATCCCTGGCCTAATTAAAATTTGAGGCAGTAAAAAATTATTTTTTGAATAATTTACTATAGAAAAGGCAATCCCTGGCGTAATTAAAATTTGCGACAGTAAACAATTATTTTTTGCAAAATTTACTATAGAAAAGGCAATCCTGGCGTAATTAAAATTTGCGACAGTAAACAATTATTTTTTGCAAAATTTACTATAGAAAAGGCAATCCCTGGCGTAATTAAAATTTGCGACACTAAACAATTATTTTTTGCAAAATTTACTATAGAAAAAGGCAATCCCTGGCTTAATTAAAATTTGCGACACTAAACAATTACTTTTTGCAAAATTTACTATAGAAAAGGCAATCCCTGGCGTAGTTAAAATTTGCGACACTAAACAATTATTTTTTTGCAAAATTTACTATAGAAAAGGCAATCCCTGGCGTAATTAAAATTTGCGACAGTATAAAATTATTTTTTGAATAATTTACTATAGAAAAGGCAATCCCTGGCGTAATTAAAATTTGCGACACTAAACAATTATTTTTTGCAAAATTTACTATAGAAAAGGCAATCCCTGGGGTAATTAAAATTTGCGACACTAAACAATTATTTTTTGCAAAATTTACTATAGAAAAGGCAATCCCTGGCGTAATTAAAATTTGCGACACTAAACAATTATTTTTTGCAAAATTTACTATAGAAAAGGCAATACCTGGGCGTAATTAAAATTTGCGACAGTATAAAATTATTTTTTGAATAATTTACTATAGAAAAGGCAATCCCTGGCGTAATTAAAATTTGCTACACTAAATAATTATTTTTTGCAAAATTTACTATAGAAAAGGCAATCCCTGGCGTAATTAAAATTTGAGACAGTAAACAATTATTTTTTGAATAATTTACTATAGAAAAGGCAATCCCTGGCTTAATTAAAATTTGCGACACTAAACAATTATTTTTGAATAATTTACTATAGAAAAGGCAATCCCTGGCGTAATTAAAATTTGCGACACTAAACAATTATTTTTTGAATAATTTACTATAGAAAAGGCAATCCCTGGCGTAATTAAAATTTGCGACAGAAAAAAATTATTTTTTGAATAATTTACTATAGAAAAGGCAATCCCTGGCGTAATTAAAATTTGCGACACTAAACAATTATTTTTTGCAAAATTTACTATAGAAAAGGCAAACCATGGCGTAATTAAAATTTGCGACAGTATAAAATTATTTTTTGAATAACTTACTATAGAAAAGGCAATCCCTGTCGTAATTAAAATTTGCGACACTAAACAATTATTTTTTTGAATAATTTACTATAGAAAAGGCAATCCCTGGCGTAATTAAAATTTGCGACACTAAACAATTATTTTTTGAATAATTTCCTATAGAAAAGGCAATCCCTGCGTAATTAAAATTTGCGACACTGAACAATTATTTTTTGCAAAATTTACTATAGAAAAGGCAATCCCTGGCGTAATTAAAATTTGCGACACTAAACAATTATTTTTTGCAAAATTTACTATAGAAAAGGAAATCCCTAGCGTAATTAAAATTTGCGACAGTATAAAATTATTTTTTGCAAAATTTAGCTATACAAAAGGCAATCCCTGGCGCAATTAAAATTTGAGACAGTAAAAAATTATTTTTTGAATAATTTACTATAGAAAAGGCAATCCCTGGCGTAATTAAAATTTGAGACAGTAAAAAATGTTTTTTTGAATAATTTACTATAGAAAAGGCAATCCCTGGCGTTATTAAAATTTGCGACAGTATAAAATTATTTTTTGAATAATTTACTATAGAAAAGGGCAATCCCTGGCGTAATTAAAATTTGCAACAGTAAACAATTATTTTTTGCAAAATTTACTATAGAAAAGGCAATCCCTGGCGTAATTAAAATTTGCGACAGTATAAAATTATTTTTTGAATAATTTACTATAGAAAAGGCAATCCCTGGCGTAATTAAAATTTGCGACACTAAACAATTATTTTTTGCAAAATTTACTATAGAAAAGGCAATCCCTGGCGTAATTAAAATTTGCGACACTAAACAATTATTTTTTGCAAAATTTACTATAGAAAAAGGCAATCCCTGGCGTAATTAAAATTTGCGACACTAAACAATTATTTTTTGCAAAATTTACTATAGAAAAGGCAATCCCTGGCGTAATTAAAATTTGCGACACTAAACAATTATTTTTTGAATAATTTACTATAGCAAAAGCCAATCCCTGGCGTAATTAAAATTGAGACACTAAACAATTATTTTTTGCAAAATTTACTATAGAAAAGGCAATCCCTGGCGTAATTAAAATTTGCGACACTAAACAATTATTTTTTGCAAAATTTACTATAGAAAAGGCAATCCCTGGCGTAATTAAAATTTGAGACAGTAAAAAATTATTTTTTGAATAATTTACTATAGAAAAGGCAATCCTGGCGTAATTAAAATTTGCGACACTAAACAATTATTTTTTGCAAAATTTACTATAGAAAAGGCAATCCCTGGCGTAATTAAAATTTGCGACAGTATAAAATTATTTTTTGAATAATTTACTATAGAAAAGACAATCCCTGGCGTAATTAAAATTTGCGACACTAAACAATTATTTTTTGAATAATTTACTATAGAAAAGGCTATCCCTGGCGTAATTAAAATTTGAGACAGTAAAAAATTATTTTTTGCAAAATTTACTATAGAAAAGGCAATCCCTGGCGTAATTAAAATTTGAGACACTAAACAATTATTTTTTGCAAAATTTACTATAGAAAAGGCAATCCCTGGCGTAATTAAAATTTGCGACACTAAACAATTATTTTTTGCAAAATTTACTATAGGAAAGGCAATCCCTGGCGTAATTAAAATTTGCGACACTAAACAATTTTTTTTTGCAAAATTTACTATAGAAAAGGCAATCCCTGGCGTAATTAAAATTTGCGACACTAAACAATTATTTTTTGAATAATTTACTATAGAAAAGGCTATCCCTGGCGTAATTAAAATTTGAGACAGTAAAAAATTATTTTTTCCAAAATTTACTATAGAAAAGGCAATCCCTGGCGTAATTAAAATTTGAGACACTAAACAATTATTTTTTGCAAAATTTACTATAGAAAAGGCAATCCCTGGCGTAATTAAAATTTGCGACACTAAACAATTATTTTTTGCAAAATTTACTATAGGAAAGGCAATCCCTGGCGTAATTAAAATTTGCGACACTAAACAATTATTTTTTGCAAAATTTACTATAGAAAAGGCAATCCCTGGCGTAATTAAAATTTGCGACACTAAACAATTATTTTTTGAATAATTTACTATAGAAAAGGCAATCCCTGGCGTAATTAAAATTTGAGACACTAAACAATTATTTTTTGCAAAATTTACTATAGAAAAGGCAATCCCTGGCGTAATTAAAGTTTGCGACACTAAACAATTATTTTTTGCAAAATTTACTAGAGAAAAGGCAATCCCTGGCGTAATTAAAATTTGAGACAGTAAAAATTATTTTTTGAATAATTTACTATAGAAAAGGCAATCCCTGGCGTAATTAAAATTTGAGGACAGTAAAAAATTATTTTTTGAATAATTTACTATAGAAAATGCAATCCCCTGGCGTAATTAAAATTTGCGACAGAAAAAAATTAATTTTTGAATAATTTACTATAGAAAAGGCAGTCCCTGGCGTATTTAAAATTTGCGACATTAAACAATTATTTTTTGCAAAATTTACTATATAGAAAAGGCAATCCCTGGCGTAATTAAAATTTGCGACACTAAACAATTATTTTTTCAATAATTTACTATAGAAAAGGCAATCCCTGGCGTAATTAAAATTTGAGACAGTAAAAAATGATTTTTTGCAAAATTTTCTATAGAAAAGGCAATCCCTGGCGTAATTAAAATTTGCGACAGTATAAAATTATTTTTTGAATAATTTACTATAGAAAAGGCAATCCCAGGCGTAATTAAAATTTGCGACACTAACCAATTATTTTTTGAATAATTTACTATAGAAAAGGCAATCCCTGGCGTAGTTAAAATTTGCGACACTAAACAATTATTTTTGCAAAATTTACTATAGAAAAGGCAATCCCTGGCGTAATTAAAATTTGCGACAGTAAACAATTATTTTTTGCAAAATTTACTATAGAAAAGGCAATCCCTGGCGTAATTAAAATTTGCGACAGTATAAATTATTTTTTGAATAATTTACTACAGAAAAGGAAATCCCTGGCGTATTTAAAATTTGCGACACTAAACAATTATTTTTTGCAAAATTTACTATAGAAAAGGCAATCCCTGGCGTAATTAAAATTTGAGAAAGTAAAAAATTATTTTTTGAATAATTTACTATAGAAAAGGCAATCCCTGGCGTAATTAAAATTTGCGACACTAAACAATTATTTTTTGCAAAATTTACTATAGAAAAGGCAATCCCTGGCGTAATTAAAATTTGCGACAGTATAAAATTATTTTTTGAATAATTTACTATAGAAGAGGCAATCCCTGGCGTAATTAAAATTTGCGACACTAAACAATTATTTTTTGAATAATTTACTATAGAAAAGGCTATCCCTGGCGTAATTAAAATTTGAGACAGTAAAAAATTATTTTTTTGCAAAATTTACTATAGAAAAGGCAATCCTGGCGTAATTAAAATTTGAGACACTAAACAATTATTTTTTGCAAAATTTACTATAGAAAAGGCAATCCCTGGCGTAATTAAAATTTGCGACACTAAACAATTATTTTTTGCAAAATTTACTATAGGAAAGGCAATCCCTGGCGTAATTAAAATTTGCGACACTAAACAATTATTTTTTGCAAAATTTACTATAGAAAAGGCAATCCCTGGCGTAATTAAAATTTGCGACACTAAACAATTATTTTTTGCAAAATTTACAATAGAAAAGGCAATCAATGGCGTAATTAAAATTTGCGACACTAAACAAATCCCTGGCGTAATTAAAATTTGCGACACTAAACAATTATTTTTGCAAAATTTACTATAGAAAAGGCAATCCCTGGCGTAATTAAAATTTGCGACAGTAAACAATTATTTTTTGCAAAATTTACTATAGAAAAGGCAATCCCTGGCGTAATTAAAATTTGCGACAGTATAAAATTAATTTTTGAATAATTTACTATAGAAAAGGCAATCCTGGCGTAATTAAAATTTGCGACAGTAAACAATTATTTTTTGAAAATTTACTATAGAAAAGGCAATCCCTAGCGTAATTAAAATTTGCGACACTAAACAATTATTTTTTGCAAAAATTTACTATAGAAAAGGCAATCCCTGGCGTAATTAAAATTTGCGACACTAAACAATTATTTTTTGCAAAATTTACTATAGAAAAGGCAATCCCTGCGTAATTAAAATTTGCGACACTAAACAATTATTTTTTGAATAATTTACTATAGAAAAGGCAATCCCTGGCGTAATTAAAATTTGAGACACTAAACAATTATTTTTTGCAAAATTTACTATAGAAAAGGCAATCCCTGGCGTAATTAAAATTTGCGACACTAAAAAATTATTTTTTGCAAATTTACTAGAGAAAAGGCAATCCCTGGCGTAATTAAAATTTGAGACAGTAAAAAATTATTTTTTGAATAATTTACTATAGAAAAGGCAATCCCTGGCGTAATTAAAATTTGAGACAGTAAAAAATTATTTTTGAATAATTTACTATAGAAAATGCAATCCCTGGCGTAATTAAAATTTGCGACAGAAAAAATTAATTTTTGAATAATTTACTATAGAAAAGGCAGTCCCTGGCGTATTTAAAATTTGCGACATTAAACAATTATTTTTTGCAAAATTTACT
Source organism: Dioctria linearis (assembly GCA_963930735.1). Taxonomy (NCBI): domain Eukaryota; kingdom Metazoa; phylum Arthropoda; class Insecta; order Diptera; family Asilidae; genus Dioctria; species Dioctria linearis. The sequence goes on along the minus strand of CAWVNZ010001646.1, from coordinate 8,721 downwards.
ATAGAAAAGGCAATCCCTGGCGTAATTAAAATTTGAGACAGTAAAAAATTATTTTTTGAATAATTTACTATAGAAAAGGCAATCCCTGGCGTAATTAAAATTTGCGACACTAAACAATTATTTTTTGCAAAATTTACTATAGAAAAGGAAATCCCTGGCGTAATTAAAATTTCCGACAGTATAAAATTATTTTTTGAATAATTTACTATAGAAAAGGCAATCCCTGGCGTAATTAAAATTTGCGACACTAAACAATTATTTTTTCAATAATTTACTATAGAAAAGGCAATCCCTGGCGTAATTAAAATTTGAGACAGTAAAAAATTATTTTTTGCAAAATTTTCTATAGAAAAGGCAATCCCTGGCGTAATTAAAATTTGAGACACTAAACAATTATTTTTTGCAAAATTTACTATAGAAAAGGCAATCCCTGGCGTAATTAAAATTTGCGACACTAAACAATTATTTTTTGCAAAATTTACTATAGAAAAGGCAATCCCTGGCGTAATTAAAATTTGAGACAGTAAAAAATTATTTTTTGAATAATTTACTATAGAAAAGGCAATCCTTGGCGTAATTAAAATTTGCGACAGTATAAAATTATTTTTTGAATAATTTACTATAGAAAAGGCAATCCCTGGCGTAATTAAAATTTGCGACACTAACCAATTATTTTTTGAATAATTTACTATAGAAAAGGCAATCCCTGGCGTAGTTAAAATTAGCGACACTAAACAATTATTTTTTGCAAAATTTACTATAGAAAAGTCAATCCCTGGCGTAATTAAAATTTGCGACAGTAAACAATTATTTTTTGCAAAATTTACTATAGAAAAGGCAATCCCTGGCGTAATTAAAATTTGCGACAGTATAAAATTATTTTTTGAATAATTTACTACAGAAAAGGCAATCCCTGGCGTATTTAAAATTTGCGACACTAAACAATTATTTTTTGCAAAATTTACTATAGAAAAGGCAATCCCTGGCGTAATTAAAATTTGAGAAAGTAAAAAATTATTTTTTGAATAATTTACTATAGAAAAGGCAATCCCTGGCGTAATTAAAATTTGCGACACTAAACAATTATTTTTTGCAAAATTTACTATAGAAAAGGCAATCCCTGGCGTAATTAAAATTTGCGACAGTATAAAATTATTTTTTGAATAATTTACTATAGAAGAGGCAATCCTTGGCGTAATTAAAATTTGCGACAGTATAAAATTATTTTTTGAATAATTTACTATAGAAAAGGCAATCCCTGGCGTAATTAAAATTTGCGACACTAAACAATTATTTTTTGCAAAATTTACAATAGAAAAGGCAATCAATGGCGTAATTAAAATTTGCGACACTAAACAAATCCCTGGCGTAATTAAAATTTGCGACACTAAACAATTATTTTTTGCAAAATTTACTATAGAAAAGGCAATCCCTGGCGTAATTAAAATTTGCGACAGTAAACAATTATTTTTTGCAAAATTTACTATAGAAAAGGCAATCCCTGGCGTAATTAAAATTTGCGACAGTATAAAATTAATTTTTGAATAATTTACTATAGAAAAGGCAATCCCTGGCGTAATTAAAATTTGCGACAGTAAACAATTATTTTTTGAAAATTTACTATAGAAAAGGCAATCCCTAGCGTAATTAAAATTTGCGACACTAAACAATTATTTTTTGCAAAATTTACTATAGAAAAGGCAATCCCTGGCGTAATTAAAATTTGCGACACTAAACAATTATTTTTTGCAAAATTTACTATAGAAAAGGCAATCCCTGGCGTAATTAAAATTTGCGACACTAAACAATTATTTTTTGAATAATTTACTATAGAAAAGGCAATCCCTGGCGTAATTAAAATTTGAGACACTAAACAATTATTTTTTGCAAAATTTACTATAGAAAAGGCAATCCCTGGCGTAATTAAAATTTGCGACACTAAAAAATTATTTTTTGCAAAATTTACTAGAGAAAAGGCAATCCCTGGCGTAATTAAAATTTGAGACAGTAAAAAATTATTTTTTGAATAATTTACTATAGAAAAGGCAATCCCTGGCGTAATTAAAATTTGAGACAGTAAAAAATTATTTTTGAATAATTTACTATAGAAAATGCAATCCCTGGCGTAATTAAAATTTGCGACAGAAAAAAATTAATTTTTGAATAATTTACTATAGAAAAGGCAGTCCCTGGCGTATTTAAAATTTGCGACATTAAACAATTATTTTTTGCAAAATTTACTATAGAAAAGGCAATCCCTGGCGTAATTAAAATTTGAGACAGTAAAAAATTATTTTTTGAATAATTTACTATAGAAAAGGCAATCCCTGGCGTAATTAAAATTTGCGACACTAAACAATTATTTTTTGCAAAATTTACTATAGAAAAGGAAATCCCTGGCGTAATTAAAATTTCCGACAGTATAAAATTATTTTTTGAATAATTTACTATAGAAAAGGCAATCCCTGGCGTAATTAAAATTTGCGACACTAAACAATTATTTTTTCAATAATTTACTATAGAAAAGGCAATCCCTGGCGTAATTAAAATTTGAGACAGTAAAAAATTATTTTTTGCAAAATTTTTCTATAGAAAAGGCAATCCCTGGCGTAATTAAAATTTGAGACACTAAACAATTATTTTTTGCAAAATTTACTATAGAAAAGGCAATCCCTGGCGTAATTAAAATTTGCGACACTAAACAATTATTTTTTGCAAAATTTACTATAGAAAAGGCAATCCCTGGCGTAATTAAAATTGAGACAGTAAAAAATTATTTTTTGAATAATTTACTATAGAAAAGGCAATCCTTGGCGTAATTAAAATTTGCGACAGTATAAAATTATTTTTTGAATAATTTACTATAGAAAAGGCAATCCCTGGCGTAATTAAAATTTGCGACACTAACCAATTATTTTTTGAATAATTTACTATAGAAAAGGCAATCCCTGGCGTAGTTAAAATTAGCGACACTAAACAATTATTTTTTGCAAAATTTACTATAGAAAAGTCAATCCCTGGCGTAATTAAAATTTGCGACAGTAAACAATTATTTTTTGCAAAATTTACTATAGAAAAGGCAATCCCTGGCGTAATTAAAATTTGCGACAGTATAAAATTATTTTTGAATAATTTACTACAGAAAAGGCAATCCCTGCGTATTTAAAATTGCGACACTAAACAATTATTTTTTGCAAAATTTACTATAGAAAAGGCAATCCCTGGCGTAATTAAAATTTGAGAAAGTAAAAAATTATTTTTTGAATAATTTACTATAGAAAAGGCAATCCCTGGCGTAATTAAAATTTGCGACACTAAACAATTATTTTTTGCAAAATTTACTATAGAAAAAGGCAATCCCTGGCGTAATTAAAATTTGCGACAGTATAAAATTATTTTTTGAATAATTTACTATAGAAGAGGCAATCCTGGCGTAATTAAAATTTGCGACACTAAACAATTATTTTTTGAATAATTTACTATAGAAAAGGCAATCCCTGGCGTAATTAAAATTTGAGACAGTAAAAAATTATTTTTTGCAAAATTTACTATAGAAAAAGGCAATCCCTGGCGTAATTAAAATTTGAGACAGTAAAAAATTATTTTTGAATATTTTACTATAGAAAAGGCAATCCCTTGCGTAATTAAAATTTGCGACAGTATAAAATTATTTTTTTGAATAATTTACTATAGAAAAGGCAATCCATGGCGCATTTAAAATTTGCGACACTAAACAATTATTTTTTGCAAAATTTACTATAGAAAAGACAATCCCTGGCGTAATTAAAATTTGAGACAGTAAAAAATTATTTTTTGAATAATTTACTATAGAAAAGACAATCCCTGGCGTAATTAAAATTTGCGACACTAAACAATTATTTTTTGCAAAATTTACTATAGAAAAGGCAATCCCTGGCGTAATTAAAATTGCGACAGTATAAAATTATTTTTTGCAAAATTTACTATAGAAAAGGCAATCCCTGGCGTAATTAAAATTTGAGACAGTTAAAAATTATTTTTGTGAATAATTTACTATAGAAAAAAGCAATCCCTGGCGTAATTAAAATTTGCGACAGTAAACAATTATTTTTTGCAAAATTTACTATAGAAAAGGCAATCCCTGGCGTAATTAAAATTTGCGACACTAAACAATTATTTTTTGCAAAATTTACTATAGAAAGGCAATCCCTGGCGTAATTAAAATTTGCGACACTAAACAATTATTTTTTGAATAATTTACTATAGAAAAGGCAATCCCTGGCGTAATTAAAATTTGAGACACTAAACAATTATTTTTTGCAAAATTTACTATAGGAAAGGCAATCCCTGGCGTAATTAAAATTTGCGACACTAAACAATTATTTTTTGCAAAATTTACTATAGAAAAGGCAATCCCTGGCGTAATTAAAATTTGAGACAGTAAAAAATTATTTTTTGAATAATTTACTATAGAAAAGGCAATCCCTGGCGTAATTAAAATTTGAGACAGTAAAAAATTATTTTTTGAATAATTTACTATAGAAAAGGCAATCCCTGGCGTAATTAAAATTTGCGACAGAAAAAAATTAATTTTTGAATAATTTACTATAGAAAAGGCAATCCCTGGCGTAATTAAAATTTGCGACAGTATAAAAATATTTTTTGAATAATTTACTATAGAAAAGGCAATCCCTGGCGTAATTAAAATTTGCGACAGTAAACAATTATTTTTTGCAAAATTTACTATAGAAAAGGCAATCCCTGGCGTAATAAAATTTGCGACAGTATAAAATTATTTTTTGAATAATTTACTATAGAAAAGGCAATCCTGGCGTATTTAAAATTTGCGACACTAAACAATTATTTTTTGCAAAATTTACTATAGAAAAGGCAATCCCTGGCGTAATTAAAATTTGAGACAGTAAAAAATTATTTTTTGAATAATTTACTATAGAAAGAGGCAATCCCTGCGTAATTAAAATTTGCGACACTAAACAATTATTTTTTGCAAAATTTACTATAGAAAAGGCAATCCCTGGCGTAATTAAAATTTGCGACAGGATAAAATTATTTTTTGAATAATTTACTATAGAAAAGGCAATCCCTGGCGTAATTAAAATTTGCGACACTAAACAATTATTTTTTGAATAATTTACTATAGAAAAGGCAATCCCTGGCGTAATTAAAATTTGAGACAGTAAAAAATTATTTTTTGCTAAATTTACTATAGAAAAGGCAATCCCTGGCGTAATTAAAATTTGAGACACTAAACAATTATTTTTTTGCAAAATTTACTATAGAAAAGGCAATCCCTGGCGTAATTAAAATTTGCGACACTAAACAATTATTTTTTGCAAAATTTACTATAGAAAAGGCAATCCCTGGCGTAATTAAAATTTGAGACAGTAAAAATTATTTTTTGAATAATTTACTATAGAAAAGGTAATCCTTGGCGTAATTAAAATTTGCGACAGTATAAAATTATTTTTTGAATAATTTACTATAGAAAAGGCAATCCCTGGCGAAATTAAAATTTGAGACAGTAAAAAATTATTTTTTGAATAATTTACTATAGAATAGGCAATCCTTGGCGTAATTAAAATTGCGACAGTATAAAATTATTTTTTGAATAATTTACTATAGAAAAGGCAATCCCTGGCGTAATTAAAATTTGCGACAGTAAACAATTATTTTTTGCAAAATTTACTATAGAAATGGCAATCCCTGGCGTAATTAAAATTTACGACAGTATAAAATTATTTTTTGAATAATTTACTATAGAAAAGGCAATCCCTGGCGTATTTAAAATTTGCGACACTAAACAATTATTTTTTGCAAAATTTACTATAGAAAAAGGCAATCCCTGGCGTAATTAAAATTTGAGACAGTAAAAACTTATTTTCTGAATAATTTTCGATAGAAAAAGCAATCCCTGGCGTAATTAAATTTGCGACACTAAACAATTATTTTTTGCAAAATTTACTATAGAAAAGGCAGTCCCTGGCGTAATTAAAATTTGAGACAGTAAAAAATTATTTTTTGAATAATTTACTATAGAAAAGGCAATCCCTGGCGTAATTAAAATTTGCGACAGTATAAAATTATTTTTTGAATAATTTACTATAGAAAAGGCAATCCCTGGCGTATTAAAATTTGCGACACTAAACAATTATTTTTTGCAAAATTTACTATAGAAAAGGCAATCTCTGGCGTAATTAAAATTTGAGAGAGTAAAAAATTATTTTTTGAATAATTTACTATAGAAAAGGCAATCCCTGGCGTAATTAAAATTTGCGACACTAAACAATTATTTTTTGCAAAATTTACTATAGAAAAGGCAATCCCTGGCGTAAGTAAAATTTGAGACAGTATAAAATTATTTTTTGCAAAATTTATTATAGAAAAGGCAATCCCTGGCGTAATTAAAATTTGAGACAGTAAAATATTATTTTGTGAATAATTTACTATAGAAAAGGCAATCCCTGGCGTAATTAAAATTTGCGACACTAAACAATTATTTTTTGAATAATTTACTATAGAAAAGGTAATCCTTGGCGTAATTAAAATTTGCGACAGTATAAAATTATTTTTTGAATAATTTACTATAGAAAAGGCAATCCCTGGCGAAATTAAAATTTGAGACAGTAAACAATTTTTTTTTGAATAATTTACTATAGAATAGGCAATCCTTGGGCGTAATTAAAATTTGCGACAGTATAAAATTATTTTTTGAATAATTTACTATAGAAAAGGCAGTCCCTGGCGTAATTAAAATTTGAGACAGTAAAAAATTATTTTTTGAATAATTTACTATAGAAAAGGCAATCCCTGGCGTAATTAAAATTTGCGACAGTATAAAATTATTTTTTGAATAATTTACTATAGAAAAGGCAATCCCCCCCTGGCGTATTTAAAATTTGCGACACTAAACAATTATTTTTTGCAAAATTTACTATAGAAAAGGCAATCTCTGGCGTAATTAAAATTTGAGAGAGTAAAAAATTATTTTTTGAATAATTTACTATAGAAAAGGCAATCCCTGGCGTAATTAAAATTTGCGACACTAAACAATTATTTTTTGCAAAATTTACTATAGAAAAGGCAATCCCTGGCGTAAGTAAAATTTGAGACAGTATAAAATTATTTTTTTGCAAAATTTATTATAGAAAAGGCAATCCCTGGCGTAATTAAAATTGAGACAGTAAAATATTATTTTGTGAATAATTTACTATAGAAAAGGCAATCCCTGGCGTAATTAAAATTTGAGACAGTAAAATATTATTTTGTGAATAATTTACTATAGAAAAGGCAATCCTGGCGTAATTAAAATTTGCGACAGTAAAAAAATTATTTTTTGAATAATTTACTATAGAAAAGGCAATCCCTGGCGTAATTAAAATTTTGCGACAGTATAAAATTATTTTTTGAATAATTTACTATAGAAAAGGCAATCCCTGGCGTATTTAAAATTTGCGACACTAAACAATTATTTTTTGCAAAATTTACTATAGAAAAGGCAATCTCTGGCGTAATTAAAATTTGCGACACTAAACAATTATTTTTTGCAAAATTTACTATAGAAAAGGCAATCCCTGGCGTAATTAAAATTTGAGACAGTAAAAAATTATTTTTTGAATAATTTACTATAGAAAAGGCAATCCCTGGCGTAATTAAAATTTGAGACAGTAAAAAATTATTTTTTGAATAATTTACTATAGAAAAGGCAATCCCTGGCGTAATTAAAATTTGCGACAGAAAAAAATTAATTTTTGAATAATTTACTATAGAAAAGGCAATCCCTGGCGTAATTAAAATTTGCGACAGTATAAAAATATTTTTTGAATAATTTACTATAGAAAAGGCAATCCCTGGCGTAATTAAAATTTGCGACAGTAAACAATTATTTTTTGCAAAATTTACTATAGAAAAGGCAATCCCTGGCGTAATTAAAATTTGCGACAGTATAAAATTATTTTTTGAATAATTTACTATAGAAAAGGCAATCCCTGGCGTATTTAAAATTTGCGACACTAAACAATTATTTTTGCAAAATTTACTATAGAAAAGGCAATCCCTGGCGTAATTAAAATTTGAGACAGTAAAAAATTATTTTTTGAATAATTTACTATAGAAAAGGCAATCCCCTGGCGTAATTAAAATTTGCGACACTAAACAATTATTTTTTGCAAAAATTTACTATAGAAAAGGCAATCCTGGCGTAATTAAAATTTGCGACAGGATAAAATTATTTTTTGAATAATTTACTATAGAAAAGGCAATCCCTGGCGTAATTAAAATTTGCGACACTAAACAATTATTTTTTGAATAATTTACTATAGAAAAGGCAATCCCTGGCGTAATTAAAATTTGAGACAGTAAAAAATTATTTTTGCTAAATTTACTATAGAAAAGGCAATCCCTGGCGTAATTAAAATTTGAGACACTAAACAATTATTTTTTGCAAAATTTACTATAGAAAAGGCAATCCCTGGCGTAATTAAAATTTGCGACACTAAACAATTATTTTTTGCAAAATTTACTATAGAAAAGGCAATCCCTGGCGTAATTAAAATTTGAGACAGTAAAAAATTATTTTTTGAATAATTTACTATAGAAAAGGTAATCCTTGGCGTAATTAAAATTTGCGACAGTATAAAATTATTTTTGAATAATTTACTATAGAAAAGGCAATCCCTGGCGAAATTAAAATTTGAGACAGTAAAAAATTATTTTTGAATAATT
>CAWVNZ010001645.1:0-30797 GCA_963930735.1 Dioctria linearis | reverse complement strand
TTTCACCATTAGACGATTTTAAAAACAGGTTGTCTAATTATGCTTGTTCGATTGTTTTTTAGTTTTAATTACATTTCTAGCTTTAGAATTACTATTGGAGCTATATAGGATGGTGTCTTGTAGATAGATCTACATCAGATTGTTCCGTGAGAGGTTAGGGTTTGCACCTATATTTACTACGTCATGGTTAACCGATTTTATCCTTGACTTCACGTTGGAAGGAACCTGAGATCGGATTGAATTTTTGAAGTTTTTCGGCAGTGAATGCATGCAGTTTAAATGTAATATAAACTCCTCTGTGTTAACATGCGATCGGGAGGTTATTTGGATTTTGGAATTTGGAATATTACAGTATTTTGAAATAAAACTATTACCTGAAATGCCTTCCTCCTATTATATTTGGGTTATTTTTAATTATATATAATTCACAAGGTTTAGTCAATGGCGTTTTTGTTATGCTTTCGCACTTACCCAAGGTTTTATCTTTTCCAAAAGCAGAATTTATTTCGAGATTTGTGTAAACAACTTTAGTGGTTGGTTTAATTAATCTTTTGATTAGACTTATAGCTGCTTCCATGTCAATAAACAGTTCGAATTCTGCTTTATTTGCTATATCAGTGAGAACTTGTATAAAAGATTTTGGACTAACTGGAGAGGGACACCCATGAATTTCACTGCCAGGGCTTTGCTCGTGGTGTCTTCGGGGCCCAAGCTTAGTTTTCCGATTTATTGTTACGGTTAGAGTTTTTGCGTTCCCATTCCTGTTTAGCATGACCGACATGCTTGTAAATGATATGGAGAACGATTACAAAAATCGCACTTTTTCCATGGTTTGAATTGTGTATTACTTTTGTTAAATACGTGAATCAGATTCGAAGGTGACTGACCTTGTGAAAGATTAGCTATGAGTGTGCAGTTGTGTGCGGTGTGACTGTAAACTCGACAATTAATGCAAACACAAGGTCTGTCTTATACGACACTGAGAGGAGGAATGGACTATCCGATTGCACAAACCCCTTTCTGGTTTCGGGACCCTTTGGTACAGTCTTGACGAGTCTACAAGCTCATTGTTTCACTTGAAACTTTACAATAATGTTAATTCATCTACAAGAAGTCCGTATGGTTTATCCTCTGCATATTTTTCAACAAACAGATTTGGGGGGGGGGGGGGGGGTAAAATAACAAAATAGAATTGAAAATAAGAAAGAAATCAATTGATTATATATAAGTCAACTTAAATATTTTCTGCGCTTATTTAAGCTCTCTCACTTTCAAAATCTCTCAAATAAGCTATTTTTTGAGTGGTGTCAAAGCTATTTTTTGACAGTCTTCAAGACATAATTTAGCCAATGTAGACTATGATCGGGCACTGGAGTTGAAAAGTAGCTATAGGAAAATTTATGTAAAAGATGCAAAATTGGAATGCAGCCATTGGATTTCATTGCTTTAAATAAGTTCCCGCTGTACGTTTTCTTCCTAATTTTCGGTATTTAAGCAAATTTTAATAGAAGTTTTCCCCCACTAAATACTCGATTTTATTTGAAACATTTCTAATGAGAGAAATATTAATTATATCAAGTTAATCTTTTGTTAAAATATGGGGTAGTTAGGATAACTATGGAATACACAGAAAAATAGTGATAGCGGCTGCTAATCAAGTAATCTATAACCACGTCACTAAATTTCGAAAATTTCTTGTTATTTTACCTTAATCAATTCAACTAGTTATTAAAGGAGTAAATTGACTTTTCGACTGACATAAGTATCAAAAAATAATTTTCGAGGGTGAAGAAAGCTTAGAAATATATAATTGGTTTCGGGGAAATTTTTAATATCATTTTCAGTGGGATAAAAAATTCAGTGTTTTGTTGTTAATACTGGCAAATGCTCAGTTTTCGGTGGAGCGGTGGGTCAAAATATTATAAAACTGCATATACTTCTTCGAACGCATTTCTGACGCAAAACATCTTTATTCGTTACAAATGAAGGCCTCTCTAGAAGGTATAATAATAAAAAAATACATATATGTGTATGGATATTTTTACGTCTTATGAGATGTATTTACAATTTACATTAAATAATGACCGGTAAGATAAATAGCTATATTTCACAATTCTGTGGTGCTGTATCGCCCCTTGGAAGATCAAGCGGGAAACGCTGTTTGACGGTCATCAGTGCTTCAATATATCAAAAGGGTTTGGCGGAAAAAAATGGATATTTCTTGGAAAGCTTCAATCCCGTAAGCATAATAAAACTTAGTACCATATAACATATATATTATACGCTTCTGGCCTTGTATCTGATGTTTTTCACATAGATTGCATTTCATTCGAATACCATAATTTCCTGGGCTGGACTGCAATTTGTTGCAAAAATTAAAGATAACGTATTAAAATGTTTCTTCAATAATTTCCTTTCAAACCGACACTTAAAGAAATTTCTGAGAAGTGCAAATTAGGTAGGCTGCAGTGGCGTGACTAGCCTTTGCAGGACCCAATGCAAAAAAACTAGAGGCCCCCCTCCTTTGCCTATGAAATCGAACGTAGACCGCTGAGCGTTGGACGAGAAGTTGGCTAGTCGGCGAGTCGGGAATAGACACCTGAAAGCTGGGTGGGTTTTATTATAAATGAATTAAAATGGAAATCGCACTTCTTTTAAATCTCAAGTCACAGTTTATATAGAAAACAATATATGTAGAGCGACACTCTTAAAAGATTTAGCGCTCGCGAAGTCATCGATGAGTTTCGATATATCCATCCTTTCAGCTTTTCCTGTCTCTATGCTCAGTAGTGCTATTGCGAAAGGCGTCTCGGCCTATAGAATTTTGAAGATAGTTTTTCTGTTATTTTGAGCTCGTTGGATGAAACGGTGATGGTAATCATCAAAGAGAAGCAACAAGGAATAGACTTGAAAGAAACTGAACTCACATCATTGAGTTTCATGATTATAAGCTCAGCCAATTTTTATCGTGTGTTTCTTCGCAATTTCCGACCGTAGTGTCCTAATCAGGGACAGAAAATGACAATTATTTTCATTTTTTCTAAGGTAAAAATCTTTTAGAAAAAGTTATAGAAGGATTGATTGGAATGTAGAATTATGACGAGAATGAAAACTGTTCGCCTACTAGAAAAAAAGGTTTCAAAATAAGCTACATATGTCAATGGTACGGTTAATATTTGTATAACCCTATTTGCTTTAAATTAAATATTTACAAAAAAACTGAATGTGATATTAATTATCCCAGCTATGCGGCTTTTGTAGGCTTTCGATCACATAAAAATGCAAACATTTATTTGTATTGAAATTTCCTTAATGATACAATTTTAAATTTTTTGAGAATAACATTTCTTTTATAATTCCTTCATTTTATATTTAATTAAATTTTCAAATGTACAAAAAAGACATGAAGTCAAGCAAAGTCAAGCAAAGTAATTTAATTAAGTATTTTGATAAACATTAGGAGCTCCAAACTTCAATTTCTGAAATTGTTATCCACCGTAGTATTTGTTCTGCCCGTTAGTAGAACGTACACGCAAATTTGACCTTACTGAAACTGAAATAGATGCACTGGCTAATTTGGATCAAGATCAGTGGTCGACTGGCTTATCAAAACAAAACACTGTTCACTACGTTTTAACTTCCAATAAATTATCACACTTATTTCTTAAGATTGTCCACTAACTATATTAACATCAATTTATGGACATTAGGGTGTCCCCTTATTTTTTCGAAGTTTTTTTTTTACTAATACGTCCTAGATATTTTCGTATTAACCCAATATACTCTGAAAATTAATATGAGCTCTTTTTATTAGCGGCAACTCGTGCCGACTTGCGTTTGAAACAAGTTCATACAAGTTACGCGCCGTAGAATGCGCCGGTATGGCACTACGACCCCCACTACTTTATTTATTTGTCATTTTTGTAAAATTTAAAATACTCTTCCTAAAATAGGTTGTAAGAATTATGTATCTGTGCTGAATATTATATTATGTGCTGATTGGTGTGGCGGTGGGACTCCCCCCCCTAAAAGCCGGACTCCCACTACTTGATTCATTTGTCATTGGTTCGTGTCAAAAAAAAAACCACAGACGAATATGTACAATATCAAATACTCTTCCGGGAATCCATTGTAAGAATTATGTATCTGCCACTGATTGATGCGGTGGTGGAACTTCCCCCTCCAAAAACCCGACCAAGCAGTCTTCAAACAATAAATATCTTCCAGCAGTCTATCACATTAGTCATTCTTATAATATTTTTCAAGTAATAAATAAGCACGCTGTAGTATATTTTATTGAAAATGTCGCTTGAATTACGAAAAGATAAACAAATTGTTTTCTTAATCGGAATGCCCAGCCATCAAATGAATGGCGCAAAATTACCATCTAATCGATAAGTTCTAGCAGTCTTGTTTTACAATATTCGCGAAGGCAAGCTCACTGTCAGTGTAAGTGCAAATCTGATTCGTGATTCGGGAGTGTAGGTACTATATTTTGGGGAATAGGCAAGAATTCCCACAAAAGCATTTCTTAACTGTGTGAAGAAACTCGTTGATCGATATTATGTTTGGAGAGAGCTGCAAAAAAATTCTAAGAAGCTCAGGACATTTATAAGAGCCGTGAAAATAATTTTGATAGAGAGCTGGACAACTTATTTGATACTGCACATGCTGATGCCTTTGAAAGAATGAAAATAGAAGTAGACAAAATATTTTTGTTAAAACAGAAAGAGCCAGGCCGTCCAGGATTGCTTAGCTGGTGTAGACAAAACGTTAGCGGATAAAGAAGAAAGGACAAGGCAACGGAAATTAGAAGAAGAAAAAAGAAAACATAGACAAATGAAGGTTGAATCAACTTCTTCTTCACAAAAATTTCGCCTTCTTAAAGATTCAGACGATGAAGAAGAGATTGTCAGTTCTGGAGTAAACTTGCAAAAGGTTTCACTTACACCACAACCTGAAACGAGTTCCAAAAGAGGAAGAAAGGATTTGATCACTCCTAAATTAGTTGCAGCTTTAGACAGATGCCAGCTAAGCATAAGAGACTCCGTTTATATCCTTCAGGCGGTCGTAGAGGCATTGGGTCTGAGCTGTGATGAATTTCCAATAAACAAGTCCTAGATTCAACGAACTAGAACACAGATGAGAAAAATCAGGCAGAAGCTATAAAAACTTGTTTTCAGAACGACGTGCCTGACGTAGTCACAGTTCATTGGGATGGAAAACTTTTATTAGGCTTAGATATGAGAAGCTCAAAAGAAGAACGCCTGCCAATACTCATTTCATTTGATGATAGAGAACAACTTCTTGCAGTACCAAATCTCGAGAGTTCTTCTGGGAAAAATCAAGCTAAAGCCGTTTCAAATGCGCTCTGTGATTGGGACATTAATGGCAATGTACTAATAGTGTGTTGTGAACACTAGCCCGCTTCAATGGAACTTGTGCCCTTTTGGAACAAAACTTAGAAAGGGAAACTCTTATTTTTCGCTTGTCGCCATCATGTTTATGAATTGGTTCTTAGAATTGTGTTCGAGACCAAAATCAAACGAGTCACTAGAAGTCCAGATATTCCGCTCTTCAAACAGTTTAGAGACAAACTGGAAAATATTGATTCGAATAAGATCGAACTGTGCACAGATTTCGTAACAAAACATTTCTCTGATATAAACATTACATCTTTGTTAACGTTTTTATACAACGGAACTGAACAAAGTTATCATAAGAGATGATTATCGGGAACTGTTCGAACTATGCATTGTATTTTTTGGGAGGAGATCCAGAGAAGAAAATGAAAATTAAGCCTCCTGGAGCTATGCATCAGGCAAAATATGTTTGCTTCGGTCTCATTGTCCAGTTGAAAGTAACCGCGAAGGAGAAACAAGCCCTGCAAGATGTTTGCTTGTTTATTGTCACAGTATATGTAAAACTTCGGCTCGAATGCTCAGTGGCGATAAAAGCACCTAAACCAGGATTTATGCTTCTTGAAGACGTTAAAGAATTACGAAAAAGTTGACACAGACAGTTTCTAAAACAGCCCTAAGTAAGTTTGGCCAAAATTTGTGGTATTTATGTGAAGAAACAGTCCATGTTATCACTCTTTGATAATGAAGTTGATAACCAAACAAAGATGGAAATGATTGGCAATTTTAAACAGGATTAAAATCTCAGATTTTGGTAAACGATATGTCCCATCGAAGGAAGAAATGTCCAACTCGATATTTGGTAAGTTGATAAATATTTTTTCTGATCTTTTTATTATTTCGTTGTTGACGAAATGATTTTTTTTTTTTTTTTGAGATAAGACGTTGGGTGACTTCGTGTCTGAGAAGAGCTCAAACATTTATTATCTCGACTGAAAATCGACGACAGTTTTTTTCAGATAAGTGTGTCTTCATGGGAAAGTAATGCTGCTTATATAGAAGCTAAAAGAAAAGTTACTCGTCTGAAGGTTGTTAATGACACTTCTGAAAGAGCTGTCAAATTGATGCAAGACTTTCACGGGTTAATCACAGCTGAAGAAGACCAAAAGCAATTCGTTTTGCGCTGTGTTCAGGAACCTAGAATTTTGTATCCAGACTGTAAAAAACAGACCCTGGCTAATTTTTATTACTTTATCTTTTACTAATAAAACACTATTTTTAATTGCATTTTGACTTTAAATTACTTCATTTATTAAAATATTATTCATCTGGTAGATATACCAAATATTAGGAAAAATTACTTTTTTTTTAAAAACTTTCTGGCTCGGTCGGCACCAGTTTTAATCGTCGTAGAAAGACCTAGGTAGGGTGTAGTATTTATAAAAGATATAGGGGGTATGCGTTTTAAAACTGACAAAAAAAAAAATCATATAAGGGGACACCCTAATGGACATATATAATGTTGTTAGGTCAGAAAATCCACGCACACTTGACAACACTTATTGCCACATACTTAGAATGTACGATTATCAAGAATAGTTTGCATTGGGATGAAGCTCATTATCTATGTTTTGGATCAGAGAATTTTGTATCACACTGAAAACAACTTATTGGCAGAATAGTTGTAATATAAAATCGCGTCAAGAACGTAATATCTACATATAAATATATATATGTAAAATTAATATAGAATAAAGATAAAATATAATATTTGATAAATATGCACAAGAAAATGTAGAATTTGTAAATACATATATGAGTAAATAGATTATCAAGTTGATATATGAATAAATATTAATTTGCTAAAAGTGACTACTACTCACCGATCTACAGATTGACACTTGAGGGTTGTCTTTAAGCTAATGTTAAGACTCTTCGTTCTAACCATTGGTTAGAATAATTTTTATTCCCGTCGACATCAGAAATAAAGTCGAGGTTATATTCTTTAAGTCAGCCGAGATTCGGCTTAAAGTGTTATCTTATCTTCAGTCGAGACCCGAAATAAGATGCGTTTATTTCCGTCAAGACCAGAAATGATTAGTTTTGTTAGTTATTAAAAATTTAATGTATCAGTCGATACCCGATTTAAATGTTAGTCCTTTAACAGCCAATTTATCTCAAGCGATGCCAAGTACAAAAAGAGATCGAGATCAGTCAGCTTGTCGTTTATAAAGCCCTTACTTGCACACGACTCCTCTGATGGAGTAGCAGAGGCACATGATTACAAGCATTGGCAGTGCAGCTGTGATCTTACGGTACTAGCGATAAAATTTGCATAGCAGCGAAGAAAAATGCATAGCAACAAGATATTTAGGAGCTACACATGCTGCTGTGTATAATTGAATTATCCTGGCAAAAAAAAACAATGTTCTCTCTATCAAGTAGAGAAGAAAAATCGCGTTTGGTGGCACTTGTAATGATAATATGATACAGTTGCAAATTGATCTGCTTGATCTGATGTATTTGTGCCATGCATTGTATGCTAGATGACAACACATGCTTTTGTTAGATGTTGTACGTATTTTTGGGAAATTGTGATAGGACTGAATTTGTTTCCTCTTCAGAACTCAATTTTAGCTTGATATTTTTTAATATGTTCCCTTTGCAGGAATTGTTTTTAGCACGAATCTAACAGTTCAAATATATGCTAATGATTTTAATTTGATCTGCTCCATGAAGCTATACTTTTGTATTATATTTGTGCAATATGTTATGTAGATGACAAATACATGGCTTTGTTGGGTTGTGTACCTATTTTTGATTAAGAGTATTCCAATTAAATTTAATTTTACTAAAAATTTTGATCCTTTGTTTTCAGGATATTTTATTTTCAGAATTTGTCTGTTAACAAAATATATTCGAAACGATTTGGTTCGAACAGTATTAAAATTTCAACTCCCAGACTTTGTTTTCTTTGTGCACCTTGAAAATTTTTAAATTTGTACACAAATGTAATATAATATAAAAATTTAATTAAATGTTAAATGAAGGAAAAGTGATGTTCTCATTAAGTGAGAGGAGAAATTATTTTTAATTTTTTAGCGCGAATTTTAATGCAGTCTTTCTGAGAAAGATTTTGTTATATTTTCTATTTCATCTGATTAGAGTATATATTGTATATATTGTTACGTGCAATAGAAAGAGACAACTGGTGACATCTACTGGCAATAAAAAACTTCAGGTTCGGAGAGTAAATGACTTCAGGTTCGGAGAATCGATTATGAAATCTATGAATAAAGAAGCGATAGTGTGTAATTAGATTGCGATTATTGAAAGTACAGTGTTAGCGATAATTAGAGTTGAGTTGATTAAATGAATGTTTGTGAATTTTATATGATTTAAGTGTAATAAAGAACTTATATATTAATTATTTAATATTGTGTTTTAAATAACGAACCAAAGGCCACGCTCGCAACAATATTTTTATTTATTAGAGTTCTAGCACCCCCCCCCCCCTGCCACCCGCAGTAGCCACTCTTAGCACACGGACTTTTTAAAAAAAAGTAAATTTAAGTTCGAAAATCGAACAAATCCGGTAACTCCTTCGTAGGATTACCATACAAAAATTTGGTATTTTACTTAATATTTGAACAGTGCCTGACAACCGTCGACGTACAGAGCGGAAATTCTGCGCACATATTTTTTAAAAGAAATGGAAATTTAAGTTTGACAATGGCACGAATCGGATAACTGCTTCGTAGGTTTGTCATAAAAAAATTTCATATTTCTTATATATTTGAACACTGCATGAGAACGCGTCTACGTAGAAAGCTGAAAATTTGTACACTGTGGTTTCATAGTAGTAGCTTCAAAAACCGACTAGATCGGTAAGCCCCTTATTGGTGTTGCCATATCAACATTTTGGCTTTTTACGTATAGTTTAAAAATGATCACTCGTAGATGTTTTTAGTATACTGAAAAGTTCTTCATTTTTACTGTCCGATGAATTGTTCGAGAAATATATACGAAAAACCGCTTAAAAATTCAAAATTTCACAAATGGGTGACCATGGGAAATTACATACAGGCATTCATCTAGACGGTATCATAAGTATTGGTCTTAGACCAATTCTAGACTTTTTCTTGTTTCTACCTACCGTAGTTAATTGCTTCCTGAGCGAAGATGAAGCCTTCCAGTGCTGCTGGTACAAAAAAGGTGTCTTCTTACCTTGCGTGGAAAAACGTCGTCGTCGTGGTCTAAATCGGTGCAGTCATCAAAAGATAGTGCACTGATTCTTGCAGGAAATCTTTTTTTTTCCGAGGTTTGTATTGTTGGTAACTCTTCTTGCATGTATATAAATATATACCGGCGGCTCCAAAATGTTAGGAATTAATGTAGGTTACAACAAACAATAAGGGGTTAACTTTATCTTAATAATATCGAAAATATTATTCTTCAAATACATGAACCATTATATTAATAGGAAATCCCATAAAATTTAACATATATACACATATTTTCAATATTGTCTTACATTGGAAGTAATTGTAATTATTTATTAACTCTTTATTCTGCTTCCAAAAATATTTCCTTTGCGGTGAATGATGATGAAAACTGTGCAACAGTTCAGGAATTGCGAGATTTAATTTGCAATGAATTTGGATTTGGTATCGCAATTTATTATTTTGACAAAAATTGTCGGTCATTTTTTAGATAAAATCAGAACTATGACGATGAAGGACATACAAGCGTTCAGTGAGGATATCAAAATGGCATTCCCAACCAAAATATTGTAAATTAACTTCAAAAGTGTAATTCGTCTTTTGAATTGCATTTTTTATTACTATATATTTGCCTATTATATTTTAATATTAATTTACATATATAGGAATATTATTATTTAAATAGGGCTTACGGTAAAAACCCCGTTGGAAAGCTCCATGACAGCTGTTTGAAAAGAATATAAATTAGCATTAAATTAAGATGTCAGTATAATTCTTGGTAATATAAGTATCGTTGCACCAATACGAAAATCTCGTCTGTTATTTTAGAATAACAATTGGCTTGCAGACTAAATAAAAATTTTAATGTTACTAAAAAGCGAATTTACGAGAGATTCATATTAGAACAAATATCGTTGTATTAAAATACAAATATCAAATGAAAACCCTTTATTTTTATATGCATTTAATTATTTTGTTTTGCTGCTTTCCTTAGTCGTGTTTTGTCTAATGCTAGATAATTGTTTAAGATAATCTTCTATAGCATTTAAATGTCGATAATTGCATTATGTTTAGGGAAATTGTAGTAAAAATATGTGGTACTGACTTGCTAATTTCTTTCAAATCCATGTGATTTTCTAAGTTATAAGATGGATTTGATGGAATCTTTCGTAACCGTCACATATACGGAAATATTTCTTCCTATTGTTAAAGAATAGGAACATAAAGCTTTTTGATAATATCGGGCTATTACTTTGTGTTACAATAACAGTTATACTAAACTAGGCTGTATAGGTTCTATGTATTCGTCCATTAACTTTTGCTGTGCCTTAAAGCCAAATGATTTTTAAAATTTTCAAGTAAATTTATAAGATGGATATTGAAAGCTTGAAAGTTATTATAGCTGCTGATATAAATGAAATTTTAGGAACAAGATCTAAAATTAAACACGATTATATATCTACGTGGAGAAGGGCAAAAATTGGCAGCAATTTCAAAGTGAAGTTCAACATTTAATTATTTAAACTTTTACTTGTTATTATAAATAGACGGAAACAGTATCTGCAAATAGTGTTGTAAATAAAAAGAATTCATTTTGACTTTAAACTTTTTTTCCATTAATTATTATTTTATTTATTATTTTACAATAACTTGGTTCGCGATACGCCAGGCTCGACTGCACTTTACGTTCTCGATCACACTCCTCGATTTGTGTAGTGAGGCAGAGTCCTCTGCTTGCTTGTAATATGAGAAGAATGTCCAAAGTGCATTGCATTTTTATTTCGTGCATTTGAGTGTGGAAAGTAATTAGTTAGTTATTTTAGGATTTTTGATATGAAATTGGATATTGTAAGATGTGCATGAAAAATAAGGAAGGTACTTGACCCGACAATAAAATTCAATATTTATTATTGTACTGTGAATATGCTTAGGAATATGCTTCACTGCAATAGCAGCTTTTGTCAAAGCTAGATTGAATCCCATTCATGTAAATGTTCATCAGTAGCAGGATCAAATTCCGCAGAGATAACTTGTTTAAGTACAAAATTATCTTTTTTAGAGATTTTAGAATCTTCCATTGATGGCCAAAATGTTTTGAATTATTACAAAACGAAGAGCTTTTTCGAAAAAGGGCACAGAGATATTATTTTGACAAAAATTGTCGGTCATTTTTTAGATAAAATCAGAACTATGACGATGAAGGACATAGAAGCGTTCAGTGAGGATATCAAAATGGCATTCCCAACCAAAATATTGTAAATTAACTTCAAAAGTGTAATTCGTCTTTTGAATTGCATTTTTTATTACTATATATTTGCCTATTATATTTTAATATTAATTTACATATATAGGAATATTATTATTTAAATAGGGCTCACGGTAAAAACCCCGTTGGAAAGCTCCATGACAGCTGTTTGAAAAGAATATAAATTAGCACGTAATTCTTTTGTAATAATTCAAGCAAATTATAATTAAATTCACTTTTTCGTTATAATATGCCTAGCCAGCTGGCTGGGATGGGTAATATAGTATTTGATTGTCAATATTGTTTTTTGGATACAAATTGTATTATTTCCAGCTGAAACAGTAATCTGAAACTAAGAATTGGGTAAAACATAATATTGATATGAGTGGAATGAAGTGGGATAAGTTTGAAAAAAAAATTGATTTCTGTTTGGTCTATGAGACAGCAAGATATCACAATGTAGGTTTAAGGAACCGGCCTTTTTTCACCATAGCTCCGGCCATTTATTAGTTAGAAATTTTTGATAGTTTTATTCAAATTAACTTTGATTCAAGACTTTATATTAATTTATTTTAAATCGGTTACTAACCCTTTCCAGATTGACATTGACTATATACTCTACCCAATCAAATCACCGTTATTATTTGAAAAATGGGATGCTATATGTGATAGTGAAGAATCCATTATATCAATTGCAGCTCCAGTAAATGATTACGAAAATCTCGTCTCGACTTTGAAAAATAAGTATTTGAAGAAAGGACTATTTTTCCAACCTGTTTTTGTAGCCATAGATAAATCAAAAATAGCACTTACCGCATTTGTAGTGACATTTGATGGAGTTAAGTACAACTTTAACTCATTTTTAATGGCTTTCGATATTTTATTTAAATGTTTTCAAGTAATGAATTTCAAATAGCCTGCTATGTTTATTTTTGCTTTTGAAAAATTCTGTAATTTTATAATTTAAATTCAAAAAAAGAATTGACTCCAAATACGTCGATTTTTTTGAAATATTTAGATAATAACAAGTAATCATTACTACGTAAAATTTTCAAATACTGTAAAATAATCATGTTTTTATGTACAGCTAGTCATGCAGAGCTTACAGCTCCAGACTTGCTCATAATACATATCAAATCCAAACATGTTTTTAATAAATTAGAGTCATTCGAATGTTTACAAAATGCTGCTTTCAAAAATTTTGTAATATCCATATATTTTAAAAGGCACTTATATAGAATTCATTTTAAGCAAAAGATAATTTAGATACTTGTTCGATATAATCTTTTGTGAACAACTTCAATCAAACATTGTGGGAAATGAATCAAATGAATTTTGTTTTTGTAACGTTAAAGAGCTTCATGAACCACCAATACATTCATATTACTTGGATGATGGAAAGAAAGTCATTAGAATTAAAACACATAAATTTTTGTATTACGGATATAAAGCTAGTATATTAATCTGCCATTGAACAAGCAATATATAGATTATAAGGATAATTTTATAGCATTATAAGGATATTTTTTTGTATTAATATCAATACGTGTACTTTTCTTTAATAGAAACTTTAAACAAGCAACATTTTATATGTTTTCCTAAAGATTTTACTTTACTCTAAAGCGTCTAGATATTTGCTACATGCACTTATTAATAGTACCTATCTACTTATTTTACTACAAATGGTTCAAATGCCTCATTTAATTATAACGTGATTAATCATAAAATCAAAAGTAATCGTCTTGTTAATTTTATCAGACAAACTATTTAACTAATTTGAGAACTTTTTTAATTTTATGATATTTACATGATTACTTTTAAATGGAGTTATATAATAGCTACCACTTATACCATTTTGAAATTATAAGATTCAATATTAAAAATAATAGGACAAATCATTAATTATTTATATGAGGCATTGTTGTTGATACTGGTACAACACATTAATTTAATAGAGAAGAATTCCTGTTATTTCAATATATTTATTAGTACTATTATAATGGTACCTATTAGATTGACCAAATATAATAGTAAAAATTATTAGAATACTTTTAAATTCTTTTTGAATTTATAGGATCTTTTACTGAGTGTATACATATATTATATACTTATTTTTATATGTAATTATTCTTGACAGACACATCGAAAACTTCTAGTGAACATACCAAACTTGCCCACAAGTTCACGGCTCGTCTGTTACGTCCTTCTCCACTAGCAGCTTCGTTTTTTTCCTATCAACTGTAGTCTCCTCAGCACACTAGAACATGCCTCGCATATAGGATCACTTTTTCCGTTTTTTGAAATCATAAATTGTTCCCAACATTCGATTTGCGAGATATTGTGAAATCTCAAAGTAAAACATGCAGAACTTGCAATATAATTACACTGTGTGTTTATTTTCGCGAAGACTAGGCCATGAATTGTGCAATAGTAAATTTGTTTACATCGCCCCATTTTATAAAAACTATTTTACCCTGGGTCGTTTATCTCATCCTCCACATTTTCTGACATCCTAAAATTTGGAAAAAAAAGCTGCAACTCTAATGGCCCAAGTGAGTGTCGACTAAGCAGTACTCGGTGTTTTCCATTTAAGGCGCTTGAGAAGCTCATGCATGAATAGATCTTACTTTATTTGGAATCAAATCAAATGCTCTCCACATGACAGTCAGGATTCAGAGCTGGATATAGCTGTAATACTGCTTTATTGAAAGTAAATTCCAATAGTCGTAGAACTTTCGATAAGAGTCACCAGTCCTGTCACTCCTGGATTTTTATAAAGCCTTCGTCGGCGTTAACCGTTGCGACCTCCTTACCGTCCTATTAGACAAATTTAGATTTTCTTCATCCTGGGTGGTACTTATGGGAAGCTTTCCTATTGGAAGGTCTCAATAAGTCAAAGTCTATGTTTACCTATCAACTTTTCGGAGTTACAGGGCGATGAAGACAATATACTAGCTTTTCACAAAATACCCTGTATCTTAAAAAGTACAGGATGTATAGTCACCGTCAAAAGCTCGTTGTGTGTAGAACTTTATAACCCTTCCAATGACTCCTAAGTCAGTGCCATTCTCTACTCCTCTCGGAAGGTATGGTGGTCCAAATCTGATTTTCTCACATTTTTTGTTGTATTTTCACCTCTTATTGTTTACAAAAAGGTAAATAACATAACTTGTTTTCACGTATTACACCTGTGTGCTATTTATAGCCGTTGAATAGTTATTAGCTCTTAAATCTATCTCAAAGATAATTTGTTCCTTTCTGACTGAAAACGCGTCATTTAAAATAAATATCGTCCAATTTCAGTATTAACTGAATAGTTTAAGAGAAGGCAATTCAAAGGACATGAAGTTATGTATACAACGAGCTGAGCTGTACACGGTGACCATACATCCTGTATCTTTTAAGATACAGGGTATTTTGTAAAACACTAGCATATTTTCTTTACCACCCTGTAACTCCCAAACCAAGATAAATGGTGCAGGACCAAGAGCAGTGTCGTCTTTTAGTGTCGGAGACCCAGATCCACTCTGGGTCACTGCATCAACGCAATAAGTAATCAGGGGCTTTGATCAGATTAAGATTTAATTACATCTTTTCTAGATAGAACTAAACCATTTCCACAAAGAATTAAGCCTTCTCCATAAGAAATCAAACAAAATCCACAAACAATAAAACTAAATTCATAAACAACTTTTGGTTAGTGAAGTAGTTCACCACTCCTACGCAGGACTAATTTTCATCATCATATTCATTATTAAATTTACATCATCTGCAGAATTTATATCCCTAATGCTACTTTCTATAACCGAAGCAAGGTGGTGTTCAATAGTTATATGCGAACTTTTACCTTTGAATGAACAAAATAAATAGAAAAGTCTTTGGTTTAATAGATGAAGAGGGCTTGAATATTTCGAGACCCGTATATATGCAATTCTACAGGCGAATTTCCGCCTACTGCATGCAATGTTTAAAGGACAAGTACTGGTTTTGTAGCCGAAAATCAAAATTTCGTAAAGAAATCTTGACAGCATACTGCACTTCTTTATGGAAGATATATATTATAACTTAAACACGCGGTTCCATCAAATTCATTTATTATTACCCACTATCACTTAAACCTAGATTATACACGATACGCTTAGTCTGATAGTTGAAGCGGAACTGAGCTCTGAGCTGACACAGCTGGGGGCACTCCACTACTGTCTGATCTACTCAATACATACATAACACTCCTCCCCAATTTGAATTGAATTCACTAAGTATCAATATATTTATGTTTTTCTTATTGCTAAATACACCTTTTTGTTTTTACCGCTAATTATAATTATAGAATCCAAATTCTCAAAATTTTTCAAATACGTATTTAACAAATTTTCATTTTAATATCATCGATTTAATTACGTTTCTTGTTCATTTCTTGCACACGTTTAGAGCAAAGCTATAGGGTCCTGGGACTATCACGTTCACCTTTTTTCTTCTTATTTTGATTTACAGCTGGGTTCGATGTCGTTACCCTATCGATGTTGAGAAGTTTGCTGTTTTAAAATCTTTAGTTGAATTCTTGGTTTTCCTTTTCTTTACATCGATTTATTTTTAATCTTTGATTTCTATTCTTTCTTGATTTTCTCTCGTATATATGGGAGAAAGAAAAGATTTGTTTTAATTATTTTGTTACGCTTTGAAAAATAATAATAATTATATATATATATGTATATAAGAGCGTAGAAAATAATAAGTCTTTTATTAATTTTTTATTTTAAATAATATTTTTATTTATTTATTTTTATTTATTGTGGTACTATCTTTTTTAAAAACTTTTTAGTATGAGAGTACATCAAATTATTCAGATGTGTAATTGTGATGAAGTTCTGAATACTACTAAATATTTCTATTGACATTTTTGTATCTATACACTTCTATGTATACTAAGTTTTGTACACTTGATTAATTTTTGTTTGTATTTGTTTACAGTTATTCTTTATGTCGTTTCTAAATTTTATATTCAAAGCTTTTCCAAAATTATCTATTATATTAACTTGATTTTTTTTATTGTTATTTTCACTTACAAACATATGTATAAACACATACATGTAAGTATGTAGTACGCTACATTTACTCCCCCCTCAGTGTCAACGTTAACGGAAAACAAAAACAATTAAATGAACAAAAAAAAAATATTTGGAAATTTTTATATATTAAATGTGACTCGTTTCGTCGATTTCTCGGTGATTTTTATCTGTGGTTCATTTACATTATCCACGAATGCCTGTTTTATACGATCGATAGATATTCTTGACGATTTTCCGTTTATACTGATTATGAAACTTTTGTCTCCCCTTTCGATTACCTTGAATGGTCCTTGATATGGTGGTTGGAGAGTTTGTTTGATTTTGTCTGTACGAATGAAAACGTATTCGCAATTTTCGTCGAATCTGTTGGCGTAACGTTTTGAAAATATTTCTGCAAAATTTGTAACATGTTGTTAGTATCTGTTATGTTGTCAGTGCCTTTTACGAAAAATTCTCCTGGAATTCTTAAAGCTTGACCTTATACTAAGTCTGCTGGAGAATATTGCAGATCCTCTTTAACCGTGGTGCGTATACCTAAAAGGATTGTATGCAGGTGATATGACCAGTTTATTGTGTCTTCGGTCGCTCTAATGGCAGCTTTTATTTGGCGATTTAATCTCTCGACCATTCCATTAGATTGCGGATGGTAAGGTGTTGTAGTACTTTTGTTACAACCTAGGAACTTGGATAATTCTTGGAATAATTTTGAAGTGAATTGCGATCCTTGGTCGGTCGTTATCCTTAATGGGACGCCGAAACGGCATATGTATTGTTGGTAAAATATTTTGGCTATATTTTCTGCTGAAGTATTTTTAATAGGATCGGCTTCTGGCTATCGTGTATATCTATATATGATTGTTAAAATATGCGTATAAGTTTTTGATGGTGGGAGAGGTCCTACTATATCTAAGTGTACACGTTCGAATCTACAACTAGCCATTTCGAAAGATCCCAACGGTGATTTTGTATGTCTGTGTATTTTTGATTGTTGACATGATAAGCATGTCTTGGCCCACTGATTAATTTGCTTGTTCATGTTTGGCCAGAAGTATTTGTCACAGACCGATTTTCTTGTTGAACGTATGCCAGGGTGTGACAATTCATGTAATGTTTTGAAAATCATTCTTCGAAGTTTGGTTGGTATGTATGGAAGAGATTTACCTGTTGAAACTTCGAACCATATTTTATGATTGCTCTCGGGAATGTCTCTTTCTATAAGTTTATACCTACATTTTGAATTTTGTTGTTGGTGTTTTACCAGATGGTTTAATTCTTTTTCCTCTGCTTGCGCTAAGCTAATCACTTGTAGGTCAATTTTGGTATTGCTATTAATTTCGCTACATTCTTCGTGATTAGTCGGTATGCGTGACAGAGCGTCTGCTACCACGTTTGCTTTTCCTTGTATATGTTGAATGTCCGACGTAAATTTTGTGATGTAATCTAGGTGTCTAGCTTGCCTTGGGCTTCTCTCAGTTTTTGTCCAAATGGCATTCGTCAGTGGTTTGTGGTCAATGAAAACTACACATTTTCGTCCTTCGAGTACATGTCGAAAATGTTTTATCGCTAAGTAAACTGCCAGAAGCTCTCTGTCGAAGGATGAATACTTTGTTTCTGCCTTTGTTAAGTTCTTCGAGTGGAACGCTAAAGGTTCCCAATTATTGTTGTTTAGCTGTTGTCGTACTGCACCTATTGCAATGGCTGAAGCATCTACTGTTAAATTGAAGGTAGTGTCTTCAATAGGGTGTACTAGTAATGTTGCTGAAGCGAGAGCTTCTTTTATGAGTTTAAAGTTGTGTTCACATGAATTTGGCCATACAAAATTTTTAGCAATTTTTGGCTTTTTCAATAAGAGAGTTAAATTATCATATATAGGACTTAGTAATTCCGCTAATTTTGGTATAAAGCGATGGTAATAATTTACCATTCCTATAAATTATTGTATGTGTTTGATGGATGAAGGTGATGGAAAATCTTGAATGATTTTAATTCTGTTAGGAGAAGGAAGTATTCCATCTTTACTTATGTAATGGCTCAAGAAATTTAAGGAAGTGGATCCAAATATGCATTTTGATGTAGTTATATTTATACCATATGCGCTTAATCGTTCGAAAAGAGTTTTTAAATGTATTTTGTGTTCCTTTTCATTTTGGCTTGCTATCCAAATGTCATCAATGTATGTAAATACGTAGTCTAAACCTGTGGTTACTTCATTCATGAATCTCTGAAAGGTTTGTGCAGCATTTCGTAGACCAAATGGCATTCGTGTGAATTCATAAAATCCGAAAGGTATTGTTATCGCTGTTTTGTGTATATCTTCTGGAGCTACTGGAATATGGTAATATGCTCTTACCAGATCTATTTTAGAGAAGATATTACAATTTTGAAGATTTAATGAAAAATTTTATATATGTGGGATAGGATATCTATCGGGAATGGTTAAAACGTTTGGCTGTCTATAATCACCACAAGGACGCCAATCTGAGCTATTTTTCTTTGCAACTAGATGTAGTGCTGAAGCTGTTGAAGATGATGAAGGTTGGCATAGACCTAATTGTATCATGTGGTCAAATTCCATTTTTGCAATTTTTAGCTTTTGACCATCCAATCTGGGTGGTCTAGTAAAGGGTAGTTGTCCTTTTGTTGTAATGTGATGTACGACATTGTGTTTTACAGGTTCTCCATAACGAGGAGGTTCTGTTAAAGATGGAAATTATTGTATTATATTTCCGTATTCATTTTCGATTGTAAAATGCTTTGGAGATGGCGTGTTTGCCTTTATGGTCATACCACTTACTGACAAGTTTGTGTTGCCATCTATTAAGCGTTTGTTTTTTAAATCTACTAAAAGATTGAATTTTGTTAAAAAATCGGCTCCTATTATTGGGCGGTTTACATCAGCGATAATAAATGGGAACGTGAAGTCCCTTCTTAAACCAAAATTGGTTTTGAATAATCTTGTGCCAAACGTGTGTATTGTAGAAACGTTCGCTGCAATAAGAGTAAGAGAATCGTCTCCCTTGTATCTGTTGCAAAATGTGGTAGGAACGACTGAAAGGTCTGCTCCAGTGTCTATTAAGAATTTAAATTTGTTTTCTTTATCAAACATAAATAAACGTTTTGAATTAACATTAAAAGAATTGGTTGAACACGTCGAGGGGTTATTTAGTTTTTTGAATTTTGATTGTTCTTGAAAGAACATGGGGTTATACATTTTGTTTCCTTTTCCCCAAATTTCTTGTGGTACCAACAGATTGTCGAAAATCTAGTACCACTTGAAGAACGACTTCTGGAATGATGTCTGAAGTCTGAAAAATTTCTTTTATTTTGCAAAGTTAAATTTTTAATTGATTGTTCAAGAGTGTTAATTTTATTTTCTAAATTACAAATTCTGTTTATTAAACCAAAATCGTTGTTAAAATTATTTGTGCTGAAGGCTGAGATATGTTGCGTTTTCGCTATCTCGTGGATTCTGTCTGCTAACTGTAGAAGTTCGTTTATGTCTCTGTCTCCTGCTGTTGTTAATGCTATGTTTATGTTTGTTGGCAGTTTTCGCATCCAGAGTTTTCTTATAAATTTGCCAGATAATTCTGAATCTGAACCTGCTAGAATTTTCATTGCTCTGAAAAACTCTGATGGTCTTCTGTCACTAATCTCAGTATCCGAAAGGAGGAGTTCCAGTTTCTTCTCTTCAGTCTCGGCAAATTGTTGAATTAGTGCGTTCTTCAGCGTGCTGTATTTATCAACCTGTGGAGGTGTTTGTAGTATGTCTAGCACTTTCATGATCACATCCACTGGTAACGGTTGCACTATGTATTCATATTTTGTTAGGTCCTGGCTAATACCTTTTGCGGCAAATTGTGTTTCTGCCTGGATGAACTATGCTTGCGGGCATGGTGTCCAAAACATTGGCAACTTGACTGCAATGGCATTTAGCACTGGACTATTTCCTGTAACCGGCATGTCTCCGATATTTTCGTTCTGCATTTTTGAAGAAATCACCAAAAAATCACACTTAACACACGGGTAAATTACTTTCGCGGTATTTTGACTTAAACTTTTCTTTATAATCCGTGAGTTGACGCGTTATTGAGAGAAGAAACGTACTTAAAGTAACTTATGATAATTGATAATTATGTGTATATATATATATTATTTGTAATGAGTAAATAATATTTAATATTTGATAATATTTAAAAAAGAAAAAGAATATTTTGATTCGTGTTTTTTTTAAAAACTTTTTAGTATGAAAGTACATCAAATTATTCAGATGTGTATTTGTGATGAAGTTCTGAATACTACTAAATATTTCTATTGACATTTTTGTATCTATACACTTCTATGTATACTAAGTTTTTTTGATGCCTTTGTGTTTTCTATACAAATTTATTTTTTACAAAATATATGTACACTTGATTAGTTTTTGTTTGTATTTGTCTATAGTTATTCTTTATGTCGTTTCTAAATTTTATATTCAAAGCTTTTCCAAAATTTTCTATTATTTTAACTTGATTTTTTTTATTGTTATTTTCACTTACAAACATATGTATACACACATACATGTAAGTATGTAGTACGCTACATACCCCACCGGATTCTGCCGTTCCTTCTTCATCGGAGCCTAGAAAAGGCTCATCGTCAGTGCTCTCTGGACTATGAAATTCCTCCTCTGAAGTTGATGTTATGATTATTTGGGTATCTTCTTCTTCCTGGAGTTATAATTTGTTTGGATGATTTTTGTAAATGGACTAAATCGTACTGCTTTAGGACCTTTCCTAAGTTGATTGACGTGTGCTGTTCGTAATCTACCATTAATGTCGATTTCATAAATACTCCTACTTAGCTGTTTTATTATTCTTGCTGGCATCCAATTAACAAATGCTTTAAAATTATTTTTATGGTATACAACTTCGTCCTTTCCGAAAAAATTTAATTTCTTGTTAGTCTCCATTTTTCTATGTACTATTCCTGCTTTAGGTTTGTTAGTTACATGTAGTCCGTTCTCTTTAGTTGTTGGAAGTTCTTCCCTTTTCAAAAAATCTAACCAAGTTCGCGGTTTATATAAGAAAATTAGTTCAGCCGGAGCTTTTCCTGTGGACATTGTGGGCGTATTGCGATACTTGAACAAACATTTGTCAATTTTAAAAGCGAAATTCTTTGTGCATCGCTTGGATTCCAGTAATAATTCCTTTAAGCTTTTCTTTACGGTTTGGACAGCGCGCTCGGCTAACCCGTTAGATTGTGGATGATACGGTGGAGATTTTAAGACTCTAATTTTATTTGACCTACAGAATTTTAAACGTTGTTTTGAATTAAAAGGCGGTCCGTTATCTGTTACTACAATTTTAGGAATTCCAAATGTCGAAAATATATTTCTCCACTTATCTATCACTTTTACAGCTGTAGTGGTTTTCATTTCACTAATATCAATCCATCTGGAATAGCTATCTACTACTAACAAAAAGGTTTTACCACTGATATAGAAAAAATCCAGATGTATTCGCTCATAAGGATAATTTGTTCTCTCCCAGCTAATATACTTATTTTCTTTGGTATAATTCTGAGTTTAGGCACAAAATGCGCAGTTTTGTACGAAAATATTAATATCTTCATCTAAGCCCTTCCAACAGACATATGATCTAGATAGAGTTTTCATCCTTACTATTCCTATATGAGTATCGTGTATCGTAATAGCACAATTTTATGTCTTAATCTGTCAGGAACTACTACACGGTTGCCATAAAAAATACATCCTGACTCGCACGAAAACACATCAGTTCTGTCAGCGTAAATTTTAGTGTTTGATTTATATTTTGACCGAATCCCTGCATTAGTCCCTCATAAACTTTACTCAATAGTTTATCTCTTTTCGTTTCCATTTTTATTTCTTCTAAGTCAACGATACCATTATCCAAACTAAGCTAGTTTATAGCACATTCCTCAATTTCGGTTGCCGAATTTATGGGCTATCTGGATAGTGCATCAGCGTGTCCTACCTGCGAAGCTCTTTTATATTTTATTTCGTAATCATACATAGCTAAATGAATAGCCCAGCGCTGCAGCTGCGCTGCAGCCACAAAAAAGTGACCATTTTTTCATTAAATATATCTTTTAGGGGTAAATGATCGGTATAAATTATAAACTTATGTCCATAGATATATTTATGGAACTTTTTTATAGCGAACATGATTGCTAATGCCTCTCGATGCGTTTGGGAATAATTGCGCTCCGCAGGACTTAAGGTACTGGAAGCAAAAAGTACTGGTTTTTCTCATCAATTTACAACATGTGTCATAACAGCACCCACACCATATGGACTCGCATCACATGTTATTATTATATCTTTTGCTGGATCAAAATGCTCCAAAATACTATAAGTATTTACTAACTGTTTTGCTTCTGCAAACACCTCTCCGAGTTCTTTTGTCCACACGAACCGATTATTATTAGGTTATATAAAGGTCTTAATTTGGAGGCTAAATTCGGGATAAAACGGTTATAAAAGTTTAGGAATCCCAAAAAACTTTTTAGTTGCGTAATATTACTTGGGCTTGGTGCCTCTAATATGTCTTTTATTTTATTCGGATTTGGCTTAATCCCTTTCCAACTAACTGTCTCACAAAAAAATCTGCACTTACTTAAATTTACTTTTACGTTATGATCTTCCAATTTTTGTAATACTACCATTAATTTATTTCTACATTCTGTTAAGGATCTACCTCCAATTAATACATCATCTAAGTAACAGGAGACCTGCGAAATGCCCATTAAAATTTCGTCCATCACCCTTTGAAACTCCGCTGGGGCTACTGACACACCAAACGGGAGTCTCGTATAGCGAAATAGGCCCTTATGTGTATTAATCATTGGTAGGGATTGGCAGACCTCTTCGATAGCTAATTGTTGGTAAGCCCCTGCTAGATCCAAAACGCAAAATACCTTGCAGTTAGCGAATTGCGCGAATACTTCGTCCATTCTAGGCAATGGGTAAACACTTTCCAGAATAGTTTTATTAACCCAAACTTTGCAATTCATGCATAATCTTAATTCGCCATTCTTTTTAGGAACTACTACTACGGGTGTTCCCCATTCACTTTACTTCATAGGAATTAAAATATTTGCTTCTACTAGTCTTTCGATTTCTGCTTCTACTTTGTCACGTATTCCGAAAGGTACCGTATACGCTTTACAAAATACCGGCTTTGTATTTGCTTTAAATTCTAAAGCAACACTATAGTTTTTAATGGTATTTTTGTAATCGCTCGAAAAGACGTTTGGAAATTTTGCAGTTAAATCATCTTTCCCAATTTTATATTCGTCAAGTCCGTTAATTAAAAAAAAATTTTCCACCCCGGGTACAAAACGTTAAGCCAAGCGCGCCCCATTAATGGTACAAATTCTTGCGATGTATTAATAACAATTAGTTCTAAGGAATGACATACCTCAACACATTTTGGGTTTTGCACTATAACATCAACTTTTCCCACGATATCCACATTTTGTCCAGTCATAACCTTGAGTTCTTTATTTACGGTTTTTAATTCCATTTCTTTAAATTTTTCTACGAAGAGATTGTATCCAACAACTGAAGAACACGCACCACTATCTACCTCCATATCTACTAACTGATCATTAATATTTACTGTTACAAACAACGGCTTTTCCCTAAAAGAAATAAAATTATTTAAATATCCAAGCGATAAATTATTTACATTATCTTTCCGATAATTTGTTTGTTTTCCATTATACCTATACTTGTTTTTATTAGATGAGTTCCTACTTGCAGACTTATTTCCACAATATCGCGCTATATGCCCTAGCTTACCGCAATTAAAACATCTCAAATCTGCTGATGATATTTTACTTTTGTTCGATGTTGCTGTCGAATCCGGCACTGTTATTCTCGAAGTGCTTCTGCCTCGTGATACTACTTCCTTTCGATTATTTTCCCGTTTTTGTTGCTCCCAACATATTTTATTGTTTATCTCCGGTCTGATAACTTTCAGCTGCGTCTGGGTCAATTCCATTCCCTTTGCAATTTCACATGCCTTTACGAATGTGAGCTCCGCTTCATTTAATAATCTTTGCCGCACGGCTTCATTGTTCATTCCGAAAACTAAATTAACAACTTGTGGTAGCATTTTCAATTCAACAATGTAGTCACTGATAGTCTCGTGTAGTTGTTGATTCCTCCTATAGAACTTAAACCGTTCAGCAATTATATTCTGCTTAGGCTTGAAGTATTGATCGAATACTTTAACTAACTGTTCATATGATTTCGAATCTGGTTTCGCTGGTGCAGTAATGGATTTTAGAATTTTAGAGGTGTCCGGGCCGGTTAACGTTATAAAATATGAGACTTTCATTTTCTCTTCAGTTACCTGATTTATAGGGAAAAGATGTTCAAGTCGTTCTTGATATTCAGCGAAATCTTCTCCTGGAATGAAATACTCGATAGTGCCGATGAAACTCATTATCACTTCACAGTTTTTTATATTTTTTCCTTCGAATTTTTCCTCTTTAGGTGTAAGCGACATATGATACTTTTTGTCTATAATATCTACATATTTTTCCTTTACCTCGTGGCCAATTGATGTATGTATATTATAACTTAAACACGCGGTTCCATCCAATTTATTTATTATTACACACTATCACTTAAACCTAGATTATACACGATGCGCCTGGTCTGATAGCTGAAGCGGAACTGAGCTCGGAGCCGACACAGCTGGGGGCACTCCACTATTGTCTGATCTACTCAGTACATACAGAACACACATAAGGTTGAATTTTTTGTGGAAAAGGTTTAATGCTGTCTGGAGAAGGTTTAATTAAATCTGATAATGCTAAAAATATATCATGTTCAGGATTCATAAGAATCCTGATATTATGATATTAGCACAATCAGCAAAAAATTGCATGTCGACACATGTATACATGTATATAAAGAAAATATGTTCAAGAGGTCTAAATTAATAACGATGTGGTGAAACGAGCCAGCTATATACTACTGTACACGGGTAGTAACCTACATTCGCACATGGTAATTTGTTTTTACTTTTGTTACCTTAAAGAGAAAATTCAACAGAAGTTCAAATTATCAATGCTGCAGAAAAGTGAGCCAGCCAGAATTAACTGTACATGGCAAAGTATACTGCATCAGTTAGCACGTCGGCAGACTATAAAAACAAAATTGTTTGCGTACCTATGCAACAAATTTCGGATTGAATAGAATTAATTTACAAACAAATTTTTCTTCTCTTTTTTTATATATATACGGTTGCACTTCGAAGTGCAGCTGCTATGCCAGTTAATGCTGTCATGCGCCTTTGAATGCCGTTCCTTGGTGCCATGCGCAATTCGTGGCTATATAAACCAGAATCTGAGTTGACTATTTCTCTTTTCTAGTTTGGCAGCGCATCAATCAAGTTGGTAATTTTTATTTCTACTCACAATCTGTTTCATATTAACAAGCAATCACTAGTTGACTGCTAAAATAAAGATTTTTATTCCGGGTACCGACTGGATTAAGATTTTATTTTGGACAGCAATTGAAACAAAGGTTCATATTGTGGGTATCGACTATAATAAGAATATTTTCCTAACAAAAAACCACTTTATTGCGGGTACCGACTGTAATAAAGATTCCTATTGTGGGTATCGACTGTAATAAGAATAATTTACTAACAAACAACTTCTCTATTTAGTTGACTACTAAAATAAAGATTTTTATTCTGGATTAAAGTTTTTATTATTGCAAGCAATTAGACTAATAATTCTTACTTTGGGTACCGACGGTAATAAGAATATATTACTAACACTAACAATTTATTGCGAGTATCGACTGCAGTAAGTATTACTAATCTTACTTTGTTCTGGTTATCAACTGGAATAAAGAATATCCCAATTCCAAACCATAATAAAATATAAAAGCCAATTTGATTTTGAGTGCCTATTACAGAGTAGAGTTGGTGAGTACATTGTCAGATAAAGCAAAATATTTCAAACATATTTAATTTGATCTTAATCATATAAATTTAAATAATATTTTGGTCATTTGAAAATAATAATATTTATAATATATATATTTTATTTTAATCAGAAATCATAGCAGGTATCAAGTGAATGCTTTATTTTTAAGCGCGAGATATAGCGTAGCAAATTTGTTTGAAAAGCCAGAGAATAAAACCAGGAAAATTTTGACTTATATATAACTTCCATCACACCTATTCATTAATTTCTGAATAATTTTTACAATTTTTATTTCTTTTATTTACTTTATTTTTGCTTTATTTTTGCTTTGTAATAATTTCACAACAGACAACAAATGGCATATTGTTTTCACTAGAGCCCGTTTTGTTTATTTGATGTCCTTGCGCTGCTTATTTCTGCAATTCTTACCTTGACATATCAGAGCGAAAAAGCATTTTGTTAAAAGGGCATAGTATAATGCAAAGAGTCAAGTAAAGCTTTGATCACTGGTTGGCAACTACACTACTTTCCTCTGTCTTATTTCAAAGAGGAACAAAAAGGAAACTTTAATTGATTGTCCTGAAAATTCTCAATGTGCATCTATTTTCTAAGGTAGATTAAAAATAACCTGTTTTCCCTAAAATTATTGCTTTTAGTTTGTGTTGTAAGGACTTTTATTGATTGTTGGTCTTTTGATTTGAGGACAAAAAAATGCATTTACTTTTTCAAGTATCACTTTCAGTACCGCCAAATATAATTATAATCTTTTGACAAAATTCGCCCAAAAACTTGCTGTTACCTTTAAAATTTTTTTTAAATAAACACACAACTGCTCACAGTTATTTTGGAGAGTAATACATTCAAGTAGAAAATTGCTATAAAAGTGATACGGTTGTTTTCCTTGATACATAAATATAAGCTTTGAATAAAAGCATTCAAAGGAAGAAAAACACCTTCGAAAAAGCTTAAATTCTCCATGGAGAAAATTCTTCATCATTTCCTTCCACAATTATATCGGGGTGAAACTTTTTCGATATTCGAAAGTTCCATTCAAATACACACAGTTTCCCCATCTGACTTTGCTTCTAAACTGCGTGTAGTGAAGAAGGATTGTTCACAATCTAAAAGATGTAAAATTTTGAGATGAAATTTTGTATTCGAAAAGGACTCGCAGTGCGTTTTTATACTACTTTTTTGTACGTACTCACCACCACCACCACAAACATGGCAACTAACTAATACTCTGGTAAAATTTTCTCTATTGCTATAACATAACAAGCAGCAGTATACTAACAACAACAAAAACAACAATAAAAACAACAACAATATTGTCATTTAAGCTAGCGCCTGTACGTCTAGTTCGGGCTTTCGAATGAACAGGACAGGATGACAGGATACCATACCTACCTACTTACCTACATACATACATACCAATATTATCCCGTCAAATTGTAAATATCCCATCTAGTGAATATGTATCCTCTTCAGTTGGGCTTGAAACGCCGCCCAGTTAACGTGTGTTTTAAAGTATTGTGTGTTCGTGTGTTACAATAACCAAATAAACAAACACAGAATTGAAATATAAAAACGTATCGATATATCTACTCTGGGGAATAAGTAGTAAGGACGCGATCGGTTCTATTTCTTATGTGTACTTATTACCTTTAGATGTAATAGGAGGAATATAACAAAAACAAAAAAAAATCGTAAAACCTCCTGAGTCAGTTGAAAAAAGGTCCAAATCTGATCCTTATATTTATTTTAGACAAATCCTCTCTATTTTTCATTCTGTGCCTGTATTTTTGCTTTTTCGTTGGAGTTCGTTAACTATTTCATGCGAGTAAGATAAACTTCGGCAGTTTTTTTTTTACACGATACATCCTGACGCTCCATGGTTGGTGAATGGTGGTGTAACAAGTGATTAACACGGTGGGTAACGCGGTGAAAGTTTACGAGTCAGCTGCGATGTGAAAAGTGTTGTGTTGTGTCGAAGAATCACTTTTATTATCAAAAACATTGCATGCCGTGCATAATACTATCATAGTGTTAGGTATAGTGTGATTAAAATAAAATAAAGTGTACTTAGTGAAGAGAGAGGAGGGAGATGTTAAAGTAATAAAACCCTTTATTCATGGTAGAGCATATTTTACCACAATTCAAATTGTTATGTTTGGGTTTAGATTTGGTGCTTGTTCCACTGATGATACGAAAAGTTGAGGAAGAGTAATCAAGAAAGAATCAAGAGATAACAGCAGCAAAAACAGGAAGCAGGAAAAAGCAAGGGGGAGCACATCGCCAGAAGGATTTCTTCAACCGACACCAGGCGGGCAGGATATCATGTAATAATAACAAAATTATATTTTTATGATATTTTCCTTATTTACCGCATACGTACAGAATTCCCAATTCCTTGAAATTGATATATGTGAGCAAGAATATATGCAGCATGTGTTTCCATAGCTTGTGGGCTTGCAATTGGGGCGGGGGGGGGGCGATGATAACCAGTATAGAAATCCAAAATTGAATTCAGGCACATTAAATGCTACAACAGCTCGCACTAAAAATGTATGTATAGTTATCTCATGAGACTAGGTCGCTTATGTATATATATGTACCATTTCCTTAACCATATAATGCAGGAATGGTCAGTATCTAGAATGTCAATCTTCTTTAAAGGATCTTAATATCTAAATAACTTCAGTGATTAAGTTCTCGACAAGGTGAATGACTTCAAAAGATAAAGTTACATCACAGAATAGAATAGAATAGCGGCATTAATATTGAAAATATATTTTTCTCAAAGAAAAGATACCTACCATTCGGGATGTTTTGGTCCTTGTCTATATGTTACGGTAACCTGTGGTTTTTTTCTTTTTTTTTGTTTAAGTAATTTCATTCAATGAATGAACGCACGTTTGTTACCATCGTTATCGTTCCTATTTTGATGATTATGATGATGATGATCATCATCATCATCATCATCATGACGACCAACGGCATTGACACAAAAGACTAAGCCACCCTACCCTATGGATCAAATTTGATACTTTGAAGGATATTTTTAGATTATCGCTATAAAGGGATTTAAATTAGAAAAAGGATGTAGATAGGAGATTGATTGACCGGGTGAAATTAATATGATTTGAGATACCTACACCACATCTACGTACAAATCGACTGCAAGATTTTGCCGTAAATATCAAATAAAATTCCAGTGCGTTTCGGATAATAATAATTAAACAAAAAAAAAAGAGGACGATAAAAAATCAATATTCGTGTCGGATATTTTATGGATGTATATTAAAGGGACTCCTTCGTGATTAGAATGAGGATGGGGATAAAGCATTAGGTGAAAAAAAAACAAATATTTTTTTGTTTTAATTTTGTTTTTAAGTCCTTATACTAAGTGTACTACAAATTAAGTGGATTCACAGGAAATTTAAATTTGAATATTTAAATTTTTATGAGGCTTCGTCGATAAACTTTTTCACCAGACAGACTTGGATATATTTGTATGTATATGCGTATGTACAGTGTATACATCATAGGTATCACTACAAGATACAAGGATTTTTTTTTCTGCATTTTTTATTGTGTCAGAAGCGGAGCGCAAAGGATCTCTGTATACGGTGAAAGGAATATTAAAGATTGATTCAGGTGGTTCCATCAACATTCACTAATGGAATTTTAACTTTTCTTTTCGACCAGACTGTTTTATGGTTCTGACTGAGTCGGTCGTTCGAAGAAAAAAATATATATACATATATATATAAATGGGGCGATTTAAATTGTTCAGTGTACATACATACATATATAATTAAGTATTGGATTTTCACCTCTTAAGTATGTATATTCGTGTCTAGTCAGCATTTATTCCCAGATGGATTATACCCTAGAAAGGATGAGAAGATCCTATAGAGAAATTTTATTT